>CAAKHC010007235.1:59295-78631 GCA_901007825.1 Macroramphosus scolopax
CTTCAGTCTTTTGGAGGAGGGTTGGCCTGAGGTCCCTTCTTCCTCATCTTCTCCAGCTGCTCCCTCCTTTATAAAGTAAAACAAAACTAATAAAAATTAGTCACTACAATGAATAAAACATATGTATAAAATAGCAACTCATTAAGCAGGGAAACCAACAGATATTCCCCTCAGGAGAGACAAAAAACAACTCAGGTGTGCAAATTCTAGATAGTACAATCACCAGACAAAACTCCACATGAATGATGTCGTTGCTAAGTAAAAGTTGTGTGTGTACATTTATGTAAGGGTTGTGTTCACATCTTTTCCACTGCCCCAAAGTGACAAAAAACATCAGGTAATGCAGGTTGATGGCATTGTGTTATTTCCAAACAAAGACAACTAATTGACAAAATGATTTAAGTGCGGAAACAATAATAAAATAATGTATCCACATGCATCAGATTCTAAGATTGTTCTTTTCCTTCTTGCTGTGTTTTAAAGTTAACTTTGCTTAGTTATAATGTTAGTTGACTTCAGTTGATGTCCTTACATCAATCAAATGCCTAATAACTACTACCGTAATCAACCACAGCAGTTAAAGAGATAAAACATGCACACTTTTGTATGATTCTTTAACCTGAGCCTGCCCTGTTGTTTTAATAAGTATACTCCAAATCCACTCACAGATTTAGCCTCCTGTTTGTGCTGATCTTCAGAGGATGAGTCTTTAGATTCGTCTGTAGGCTTTGATGTAGCAGGTACATCTTCAGTGTCTTCGGAATTAGGATGCTCCTCGCTGGCAGAAGATGATCTTTCAGGTGGAACCTCGGCTGGTTTGATCCGTGCAGGGTCTGCCATTACTTACACTCGGACAGCTTCGGCTTCTGATAATACAACATGGTAACGTTATGATTTAGTCAGTTAGATATTTGCTATCATCACTTCGGTTGACGTACTGGCAATAGCTGACAAGTGGAGCTCATGTTAATCATTTTCAACAAAGGCACTCATTGAAGGTTTGTGGATACTGTTGTATTTTGGGTGAAGACTGGACTACACCATGCACCTACCTTCTTTGCAGCCAGGCGTCAACAAAACAGCACCCAAGCTAGCGGTGGAGCTAAACTAATGCTAACACTTGATTAGCAATGGACGATATTTAGCAAGGCAGCTAGCACATGACGCAGTTGTAGTGTCTCACTTCATACAATAATAAACGCAAAGATTATACATCTGAATTGCAGGACTCAAAGCAAAGATAGCATCAAGATGCAGGAGGTTTCTAAGCTCGTTGCTATTTCACATACTTAGTATTTGAATTTCCGTTTCCTGTTTTGTATGAACTTTATTAACACCGCCCTTCAGCAACACACAGACTTTTCCTTTTTTCCCGAACTTTATTGAAACAAGTGTAGTAGTTAACACATCGTATGTACAGAACCTGCGTATTTAATACTTTAAACGTTCGGGGAACTAATATATAATGATTTGTTTTCCATACAAAACACAATTAAATTATATTTTTCATATAAGCCCCGAGAATATGTTGCTTGCAATTTGCTTTGAATTAGAGTTAATTTACTTTTTTTGAATATAAGCATACGAATAGCATTTTCAAAAAACAGAAAATCACGTAATCAAGTAATTAAAAAGTTAGCAGCCCTTATATCGTCATTTCAAAGTCTAGGTGTCCTGACTGTACCAGTCTTGGACCTTGCAGCAACAAGAAGCAGCGCATCTGATAATCTAAGAAAGTGGGGAAGGGATATAGGGCAATAAAGATCTGACCGATAGCTTGGGGAGAGAGTAGTAATCAATACAATTTAAAAATCTGTTATGAAAGCCACAGGTACCCACTATAGGGAAGCCAGGATACGTGAAATGTGATAATGTTTCATTGATTGAGTTAAAATACAGGTAGCAGAGTTTTAGATGAGTTTCAGGAACCTTTTGCTGATGACAGAGAATTATACTGCAGTACAAATTACAGCAGTCCAATAATAAAGCATGAATGAGTTTTTTGGCAGAAAGACATGGTCTGATCCTTGCAATGTTTATGATATGAGGAAAACCGGTTTGCATCATTCATAATTGTGAGGTTTTGTGTTCCTGCAATACTGAGTTGCTGACTCTGATAGTGAACCGAGACATTCCAAAATTTGCATTATCTTGACCTACAATGAAAATCTCTTTCTTATCAGCATTTAGCTGCAGAAAAATGTATGACATCCTGTTCAGGCAATTTAACAGGTTGGCAATGTTCTGAAAGTTGCTGCTTGACAGTAGTAATGATATTATTATTAAACAAGGCTTTTATGTGTATTTTTGTGCATTTGAACACTACTTGTCACAAACTATGTTTCAACAGCCAGTTGAATCTCAGTTTTCTGTTCATTCATTTGCTGATGTCACCTGATAACAGGTTGTTATGAAATGTTCCTGTTCACACCCACTAAGGGAATTTGACACAGTTTAACACACAAATATGCCACTGATTTGCAATAATGCCTCCTAGTTATTGCTTACAGTCTCAGTCAATCCAAGCAATAGTTGTTAACATGTTGCAAACAATGTAGACGAGTGGCTGCTAGCAGTAAAATAGTACTTGGTTTTTTGAAAAAGACTCCAGATGAACAGACACATAAGGCACAGGATGGCTGTCATTCGCTTCTATGCCACCTTTAACGAGGTGGTTGAGGCACCATCTTGCTTATGCCCATCCAGCTCCTTTCTCAAGCAGCTCGGGCGGGGGTGCGAGGGCTTGTGTTTGTGAGTCTGAAGGCTTTCGGATTGGAGATGCAGAAAGAAAGGGCAGTGTTGAGGAAGTGACGGACGGCGCTCAGGGGACTGGTCAGAGGAAGTTTGCTCGATGGTGGTGCCGTGCGGCTGAACGAAACTTTTCCCCCTTTAGCGCCAGCTAAAGCGCCAGCGACGGACGGAGAAAGCGGCGGGGGAAGCCTTTGTATCCCATTATCAGTATTGAGGAATAACTTGAGATTGGGAAAGAAGGAGGATCGCACAGGAATTTCTCTCCAGCAACCAAACCCCGCGTCCTTCTCTTCCCCGCGCCTCCTCTCATTTTCAGGGATCCGCGATGGGGAAGGAGCAGGAGCTCCTCGAAGCGGCGCGCACGGGAAACCTGGCCGCTGTGGAGAAGCTTTTATCCGGGAAGCGACAGTTCGCTGGTGCCGGCAGCGGATCGTATGGAACCGGTGGAAGCGGCAACAGCAGCGGCCACGCCGCCGCCTCTCATCCGCTCTCCAGCCTGCTCAGGTAGGCTCTGGGAAAAGGAAGGAGACGGGATAGAACTGAATGGGCAAGACACCCAGGCCAGCTTCAGTATTTCCCCGTCAAATATTGTCTGACAACAATTGTTTTAGTTGAGTCTCGTAAATATCCCCGCTAGTAACACCGGGTAGTGCTTTTATTATTGCCAAACAAACCAGCGTAGTGTAGCAGCAGTGGCATGCTTCTTTGTTAGCTCCCTGCCAGATGTAGGCTACTGTAATGTGCAATAACCTCTGGTGGACTGTTGTGCAACAAGACTAAAGAAATCTACTACCAAACATCACATGATCTGTTTAACAACTGGCACTGATGCTTTGTTAATTGCTTACATGCGGTATAGACCTGAACTCTCACTGCTGAGGGAAGTAGAAAGACAGTTGACAGAGTCAAACTCTCATTTTCAACAAGACCCATTGCATTGTGTCTAGTAACAGATCTAAACATGCCACCCATTCTGCTTGGGTTCAGCTGCATGTAAGCTTAGAGACAGAGATAGTATATCAGTGGACACAGGGGGGAAGTAGAAATACATGACGTTGTTTTTCACATTCTTTGATGCTCCATTTGAGGGCAAAAAGGTTTTGCTGCCCAAGTCTTTCTTAAGATTCTCCCTCCTGTTTGTTCTACGAGTTCAGATAAAGCGGAAGAAAGCAAACTACAGTCAATATACGCTACCTGTCGGGCTTCCCCTCCTGGTATCTATAGTCTCTCTGTCTGGATGTCCTCAGATTAAAAGGCCTGATTTGCACGGCTGGTCTACATCCCGTCATGATGCCTAAAATGGAAGATATTGGTAAAGCTTTTGGCAATGTGCCTGATCCCCCTAGTTCGGTCTTTAATAATATACAATGACATCAAATTCCTGACTGTATCATGAAGAGGCAGCCCAGGTTGTGCCATCCCTCTAACATTCTGCCTGTGAGGACTGCTGTGTCATATTAAAGTATAGTGTCATATAATAGATCTGGTATAGAAGTTTCACATGGTTACAGAGATCTTACCTGACTTATAGGCCTACCATGACATCATTGTGGAATTCTTCTTGGCTGAATCATATTGCAGAAAGGAAGGCAGACTACTATACATCAGTATGTTGATAAAGACCAGCTTATGGCCAGGTTAAGTGCTGCACAGCAAAAGCCTTGCCACACTGCGTCTTTATTTTGATAAGTGTATGTCTGTCAGCCACCTTTGTCTGATCAAAAAGCTGGAGGTGATGCATCACTCTTTCACTTCGAGCAAAGTGTACTCAAGGTAATTACATTTAACCCTTCTAATGGGTAATCCAATTCGGAGATGTCGCGTATTAAAGGCTGACTCGGCCTCCGCCTCACAAATGTGTGGGTAGACCCGAGAGCCCAGCGTGTCACCCAGTCAGACAAGAGTAATCAATGTTTGGCACATGATGGCTCGGCTAATATATTGGCTGGACTTCCTTGAGAACGTAATGTATAATATCCCTGGTGTGTGTGGACACCTGAGCTTAAGCTGAAGATAACTGACAACAGTGCACCCTTGGGGATTGTTGATGTTGTATATGACAATCGATTCTGTTTGCATAACCTAAATGTCAATACCTTAAAGAGCATCATATTGAATTATGACTCTAGTATTGGCATTTTTCTTCCTTAACCTACACTGTTGTGTCACGTTTAGCCCAATGGGTTTCTGATGTCAGCATGTGCAAGTAGTTGTCTTTAGACTCTTGCTTCAATCCAGCACATGAACTTCGACGTGTGTGTTAGAATATTCTAAGTGGGTCTGTAACCTAGACATGTGTAGTCTGCCGGCCTTCAGAAAAGGCTTTCGTCAATAACAACTTCCTTTTTATTATATCAGCCAGACAGACGAATAATATAATCAGTTTCCTTATTATCCTTCAAAGGTGTGTTACGAGTGTTTTCTACTAGACGTTCTTGCCTTGGAATGGGATGCATGTCAAGACTTGCAGTGTTATTATAAGCAGGCAGTTGTACAGCTCTGCTCTGCGGAATGTCTGCTTTCCCAGGAGGCAGCATCCCAGCGGTTGTCATGGGATAGACACTGACCCCGGGGTGTTTAACACTGCAGCCCCTCCAAACATTTGTTCCGTGGTGCTCCATTAAAACCAAAATGAGCTGGGCGGGGCTTCCTCATGTAGCAAGGTCATCATGGTGTAACCTTTGTCAGTGTTGTACTTTGGTGGATGCAGGAGCATGCTTGATGAGTTGATACTGAATCATTTAGTCCATGTTGTGACCTATTTAAGGCTTTACTGTAGGGAATGTGTCTCCTGTTTTCCATACCATATTTTCTGCAGGGGCCTCATGACACTCGTTGGTCCCAGAGGTATATAGGAAGAGCTCTTCACTTGCACTTCCTGTCCCAGGTTGTCCAAACAGAGGCAGCTGCTGTGGTTAGACCGGAGGTAAGACAAGGCCCTGGCAGGGAAAGTGCCTGCCCACTGAGGGGAAATTAACAGAGGAATGCATGGAGTGCTGGACAGACGCTCTGAGAGCTTAACCAGATGAGGACTCGTCTCCCAGCTTCACAGCAATGTCCTTTGTCCAGCTGACAAAGCGTAGAATGACGGCTTTTCATATTCATATAAGTCCCCAAAGACCACTCGGGGGCTCTTCAATACTTTTTGGTTTTACAAAGAAAATTGAGCTGTCATCTGGATGGAATTGGACCACCTATTTAGAGCACCCTACTCTTTTAGACTTCCCTGTCGCTGTGCGCTCGTGTTGGTTTAAAGATCAGCTTAGATATTGACATAACGGCCAACCTTTGTGTATATATATATATTTATACACAATATTTATATATTTCTTTCTCTAAATGATAGAGCATCTCTAAAAAAGTTTTTCTATCAGTATTATAAAAAAAGGTTGGACGCTACTCCAGTTCATTCCATCAGCAGTCGTTCGCTGACAGACTTGTGTCACCTGAGAATATATCTGCTGGAGAAGAACTGGATAAATTACACTGTCCCTATAGTGTGAGGGTGCACAGTACGACTTGGGAGGTGTTCGTTCAGATGACAGCCACACAGTTACAATCTGATATCAGTCCTTTGCTACGTTTAATTGTAGCTATCTGAGTTCTGTCGCACTCTCCACAGTTTGTGCCGGCGGATCATGTTGACAAGGAGCCACTATTACAGTACAGGAATGCATCATCCATTCTGAGGTAGAATTTGGGCAAACAGCAGGCATGGAAGTCATATTTCATCCATCGCTGACCTCTGAACTGAAAGAAACTGTAGCTGGTTCAACCCAGGAGGGAGCAGTGATAGCTGGGAAATCTAACACCGGCGTGTTAGCATTCCTGGAGCATTTTGAGTTTGGGATGCTCTGTGCTTCATGTTTATGGTCCATGTTTGTGTAGTCTGAGGTCAAGACGCCTCGAAGCAGCAATGAATTCCACATATGTGTGTGTGTGTGTGTGTGTGGGTGCGCAGAAACTTGCAAAAATAATATCCATGCAGTTTGTATCCATATTTTTCTAAAACCTAATGGTGGCAGTCTAAAAATAGCTTTCACCCAAGTGGGTCAGTGGATTCTTGATTAGCTTGTAGAGACAAAGGTTGCCTTGTAGTTCTCTGAAATAAATACAGGTTTTAGGGATGCAGAGCAATACTGCTGGTAATGATTATTAATAGACGTCTTAATAATTAAGACGCATACATGCTTCCATCTCTATGGGATTTAAGGCGACAGTATGACTGAAGAACTGACTGAATCACCTGTCGGCTTGTTGATGTGAACTCTGCTTCACCCCCACTCACTGAAAACCTTCTCATAACAACTAGACAAATGGAGAAGATAAGGCTGCTGAGTGTTGTGGTCTATCACTGTGTGTGATGTCCGTTTTTGAACCCATTCATAGGAGGAGGTAGTACGACGATCAGAGATGCCGGGGCCCGCCCTGTCGAGCTGTGCAGTGCAGTGCAGGCCCACATATGTTGGTTGCCTGTTAGCAACTCAGACATCTCGTCCGTCTGGTCTAGTGGCTGGCGTCTTCCTTTCTCTCCCACTCTGTTGCACTCAGCAGTCTGCCTGCCCACCTGCTGGGCGCACACAAACCCCCCCTCCACCTCTAGACTTCAAACACGCCGTACACGGGGAGAGTGCTGGCGCTTTCCGCAGTATGTTCACACAAATTAAGGGATATCTTTTTAAAATGTTTAGGACCCTTTTGCTTCGGCGTTTCTTAAAAACGGCATGAAAGAAACATTATTCTGGAATGGATTAGCTTAACTGAGCAGTCGAGACTGTGCAACGCACTTGAACCCTATTCAGATGTGCTTTTTATATGCATATATTTCCTCTAAATATGCAAATAAATAGAAGAATATTTCCAATTGCAAAGAGCGTATGTGCTTTTTTTTTAACCTGCGTTATGCAGCCAAGATATTTGCCACACTGGTAATATATCTCCATGGGCTTTTCAAGTGTTATGAAATAATAACATGCAAGACATTAGTTGATAGGGCGCTTCCTCAATGTGGCCTACATCACAGTGAGGGAGTGCTAATGAAGGATTGTTGCCCAGACTTCCTCTGAATGTGATCTGAACGATCAGATGTTCACTTGTGATCGGATCACTCCTGACTCATCTTAATGCCAGGGCTGATCGGGCTCGTACTTTCACATACATGCACACAAATTGAATTGGAACTGTGAGCGAGCACAGATTCTCCTCAGGTTTGTCGATCGTTAATGGAGTTGTCAGCTAAACAGGAAAAGAAAGATGCTAACATGAGTCGCCAAACATACTCTGGTGGCCATTAATGTACATGGGCTGCTCTCCCGAGTAAAGTCTGAATAGGAAACCTTGTATGGCCACAAAAAGTTAGTGACAATGTTAAAAAAAAAAATGCTGCATTGAATTACGTCACTGATTAAGTTTGTGAGCTTAGCAGCATCTGGCAAAATCCAACAAAGCTGATCAGAGCTTGGCTGTTATTCACAGACGCGGCTTGTCGGCACAACTGAAAATAACGGTCCATCCGCCCGTCAACATTTTAGTTAAAATGGAACATCAGCTTGCTCTTTCAAGCGAAACGCTCGGCGGATGCTGGTGCAAATAGTGAAATGTGTCTGCTGTGAATCAGTGAGGGAAATGACAGCTTGTTGGAAGACAGGCTGTGATTTTCCTTCTTTTCTCAGCCCATCTGATTCACCCTTTTCTTTTCCTCCATATTCAGTGCGGCTCTCCAGCTTGCCAACACTGTTTTTAATGCCCATTATTTTAATTCTGCTGGAGCCAATTTGACTACTTTTGCGTGGGCGTACCAACAGACCCACAAATATATATCGACATTTATTGTGGCTTTTATGTTGGGCGATGTGCACTGATATGTAAAATGTTCAGATCAATATTTTTTTAGAACAATTGTGTTAGTTATGCTTTTCAACAGTATCGTGTTGAAATTAGCTCTGATGTGACAACATTAAATGCTACTGACATTTATATGATGACGATGAATTAGAAGTAAATATATTATGCTAAACAGAACAGTATTGACAGTACTTTCACATTCTATATAAAGAATATCGGCTGATATATATCCATCTGGATTTTTTTTACTCCCAAATATCTTCTTAATATTTCCTGAAATGGTTGAAGTTGCCAGTTTCATGGTGTGCTTGCTCTTAGCTTTAGCAATTCCTTTGGTATTTTTTGAGTCATGCTATCTTTGTGTGTGACTGGATGATGATGTTGTTCTTTCTGTTCCACCAGTTTGGTGAAGTTTGAAATATATCGCAACAGGTATCGGACAGTTCCATGGCCCTCAAGAGAATGTCACCTAGTGATTTTGGGGATCTTTCTTTTGCCGTAGTGCCGACATGAAGTTGTGGTTTCAGGTGAAATGCCTTTTAATATTTATCTGTTAGAATACCAAAAACTAAATACCTTTCAGAAACAATATCTCCATTTCCATATTTGTGTTCAGTGCTAAATAGCTGTTAGCATGCTAACATGCTAAACTTAAATGGTGAGCATGGTAGCATTTCTGCTTAGTCAGTGTGCTAGCATGTTGATGTTAGCATTTAGCTCTGAGCTTAGCCTCTCCGAGCCTCTTTCTGGTTGCTTCATACTTCTGACAACTCAATATGAGCTCATCAGGACTTCTAGAAAATCTTGATTTAACTGTAAATGGACCGATTATAAAAAACATACGGTCACAAGCTTCTTTTGGGAAGTAGTTTTGTTCCTCAGATACTTGTCATAGCTGTGGTATCTCTTCCTCAATTTGCATGCTAGCTAGCTTGTAAGACTGCTCCACTTGTAATCTAGTCTGGAGCAACATCCATGACAAATGTCTCACTATATTTCACGTGAAGCTCTTTGGCACTAACAGAGTCTGATTCATCTCATGGAGTCATTGAGTGGAGTATAATCGTCAGCAGGCCTGGAAGTCTGCGGCAGGTGCTTCCGTCTGTCACTGCTGTGGAGAAGATGTTCAGGTTGGCAGGAGGGCATCTGGTTTTCGCACCCTGCCAGCAGCATGCATAATTAAGCCCAATTTCCCCGATGGTGGCTGACATGCGCCAGTCACTACTGGGCTCAGTGCCCTGGGCTAGACTAATCCCTGGCAGTGTGGTCACACTGCTAATAGGCTGGAGGACAAATCTGTTTATTACACACCAGGTTCACAACTCACCTGGATCCTATTTGCTTCAACTGACTCGTGAAGTGTGCCCTGCCTGTTCTCCTGCGCCCCATGAATAAACACAGGATGGATTCTGACGTTTGATTTCTCTGCAACTGTTTCAGGTTAACAACATACAGCTGAAACGGGACACAACTTTTAATATTTATAACAAATATTTTTATCTTATTGATTCTGCAACAGTTATTTTAATTCAGGCATTCTTTGCATGCATGGTGCTAATGTCATCGGAACATAGATGGGATGTTTGCTATGCGAGTACATTAAGCTCATGTAGTGTAGAAACGAGTCAGCGTAGTTTTGTGGTGTTTCCAGCCTGAGTTGAAATGCTCATTTTACAGACATTACAAGCAGCACTGCTGTCTTTTTTCTTCATCAAATGAAGTTGCACCGTGGACCGATTCTTCCTCTCCAACATGACAGCTTCTTGTTGCACGATCCCAGCAGAGACGCATGAGTCTGACAGGATTGATAAAGGGAGTTGATAAACTCGGAGTCGTACGATTGTCACCTTGAACCAGTTCTTTATGTGAAACACTTGATAGATAGGGGTTCAGTAAAAGTAAACTTGTATTTCTGGTTCGTCCTGGTAATGATTTCCTGCAAAGTCATGAATCATTTAATTATTATAACTGTGTATGACATGCATACCTGCTTTCCCCACCTGCTCTGACGAGAACCAGTCGATCTGGGTCAAACATGTCAACTAACCTATTTAAATTTGTGCCTTTAACATACTTTAGCAAACTTTTAAGGCCCATTTGGAGTTAAGAAGATGTTTAAGGTAAAAATGTTTTAAATGGGTCAAGTCACTCTTATTAATATAGCCCAGAATTACAAACCTTAATGGGCTTGACAATCTGTGCAGTGCGACACCCTTTGTTGATTTTAGTCAGGAAAATTGCCCCCGAAAAAAAGTAAGAGGCACAGAGGAGGGACCCCCCCCCTGGACGAACAGACCAGCAATAGATGTCACATGTACAGAGGAACAATAACACAGAATATATAGAATGCAGATACAAGATATCTGATAAAAGTAATACAAATATATTTGAAGAATGGTGTGACTAACATCACTAGACTAATGGGGAGTACACATAAAAGAGGGAAGATGTTATTATGTGACCCCCTCTTGTTCTGTCCAGGCTTTGCACAACACAGAATCACAGCCCCCCAGAATCTCTTTCAAACTTCAGTTTCATCCCGCTGATATTCCCTCAGGGAAATTAAGGATTAACTCGGCCTTTCAAACAGGAATTCCTCAGTCAGTTCCCATGAATGTGCCCCCTCCCAATCCAAATTGCTCTGTTTTGCCGATTGCACGGCTATGAGCTTAAGCCCCGTCCCTCAGTGAGGTTGGTTGTGAGCCGTAGTAAGAGGATGAAGTGGATTGTGGAGCACCACTCTGATTCGTGCCCTTGAGTGCCACACTGCTGAAACACTCTCAGGATGGGACAGGCGGCTCTGCTGGAAGTGAGAGTGAACACTATGACAGTGAAAGAAAGTAATGAGCAGACATCTTCACTCCGTCATAGTTAAGATGCTATTAGAGCTATAATGGTAAGGGAATACAGACCAGAGACATAAACAGCATTTGTGATGCATTATTCCCCTGTTGGGGTTTCTTTGGTCATGCAGCTGATGTGACACAATGTTTGTGTGCTTGAGTGGCGTATTTAGATCTTCTGGCAATGACACACCAGAGTCATGACCACTGAGGGGAACCAATATGCAAGAGCAACACAAATGTTTTGCCTCAAAACCAGCGAAAACTGATGACTGGAACCGAAAGAGAGTGCTTGCAAAGTGGAACGTTGTTTGTTTTTCCTCTCATGTAGCCTTTTTAATTAAAATAGAAAATTATAACATATGTTGACCATACTTTGGTCTTCTGCCCACAAACACAAGAGAGATGAAAATTTTTCCTTCGGTGTCTGTAGCTGTCAGAATGCTCACAAGCTGGATAATCAACGCAATCAAATCAAAGTCATGTTAATTATGCGGCCGATCCCGTAGCATGCCTGCTTGCACGTCTCTGGTAATGGTTTCTGCCCTATGCCCGGTTCTGTTAAAGTCTCCCGCCGTGGTAGCTGCTCTGTTCATGTTTATGTTAATTTGTTTATGGGGGTTTTTCGCTGTAAGCTGTTACATAACTCTTTTATCTAGGACAGAAACTGGAGGTCTGTTTCTGTCTCTGCTTTTTGCTTTTGATATGTTCAGCAGTCACGCACAAGACATTTCGCTCTCTACTGCGAATGTTGTCACCGGTTCTGCATGAATGGGGAGGAAGTATGCTTGTGATGTCTTAAGAGCTGCCATAATCGTAGCTCACACACTTTCCTCTCACCAACAGAAATTTATCAGTCCCCAACACTTGCTCCCATCCCATTTTCCCACTTTAGTATTTCCTCCTTGCATGCCCTGCTTTTTCTTGATGTGTCTTCATGGCTGCCTGAGTTGGTAAGATGAAACCCCTGCAGGCCTGCTGTAAGAAATAAACGGCTTAGGCTATGACTAGTACAGTGGTGCATCCCTGTGTTTCTGTGCTCTGTCAGGCCCATTGTTCTGCAGGCTACAGAGCCCTCCAAGACACTTATTTAATGAGACGGCTCTGACTGGGTAATTGCAGACTGCTCTAAGAACTATTATGGGAGATGTATTTTAAGGGAGGGGGGCAGAAACAGCCATTACTGCGACAAAATGGAGCAGAGTGGGCGAAGCAATCACACAGTGAAGCTGATATCATGGGCATCAAGCTGCCACACCATCCTCACTGATTATACCATGGATCAATTCATATTCTCTTTTGTGAGCGAGGTTTTTTTTTTTCTTTCTTGCATCTAAATCCAAGCCGTTCATAATTTATGTTATCCGACGAATTAGTATTGGTTCTCTATGATATATTTAAAGTGAAGTAAATAATAAAACCTCTTTTTTTTAACGTTTTTTTTGTCCATTCATGATTGATTCTCTGTGAGGCGCAAAGGTTTTGCTCCCATTCTCTTTCTGGATGGCAAATGACTGGTGTATTTGGTTCACCAGTGCTGGGACTTCCTCGCCACATGATTTATTTAGACTGTGTTAAGGTCTTTTCCGAGTGCTCTGCATCCCAGTCCTGGCACACTCCGTCACACCAGACGTCCTTTTTAGCTCCTTAAATTACTCTCTTCGCCCCGTCTATCATCCCTCTCTTCCCTCTTCGCCGCAGCCCTCTTTGCAAATTAAAAGAAACAAACCAATCTGAGCTGACAGCTGACTCCAGCTCCAGTTGGAGCGCCAGGGTAATGCTGGCCTGGCTCACACTTCACCCCTTCAGCGCCCTTTGGCTCACTGCAGTGCTTTGTTTGCACTGCATAACAAAAAGCCTATTCTGTTTCCGACCAGGACAAGAATAATGGTGTTACTGTAAACTACATGCAATTAGCTCATCTTATCTGCAGCTCTCTAGTGACAGGGTTTCTGTTACTTCCTGGCTTTGTGGTTCGATGCCGCCGCTGGCCTGTGCTTCTTCATTCCTGTGCGCTCGATACAAAGTGCATGAAGGTATACGCCCCCACCTGTGTAGGAGACCGGGGCTTGAGATAGCAATCAGAGCACACCTACAGTTAAAAGACTTTCCAGAAAGGAAAGGCGGGGTTTGTGTGGTGTGTGTATGTGTGTGATCTTGCCTCTGTTTTGGAAACTAAACAATCCTTTTTACTCTCTGCAGCATCTGGAGAGGCCCAAATGTGAATTGTGTGGATAGCACTGGATACACCCCCCTCCACCACGCCGCCCTGAATGGACACAGGTAGATAAGTGATGAAACTGCCTCTTTCAGTTGTTCTGTTAATGCTCTGCACTAAATGAGGCCGTCCCTCTCAGTAAACGCTCCCACTGGGATTGTAAAGCTATTGATTATCTCTTTGCTCAGCCTGTGTGTATTTATTAGTGCGGCTCAGCATCCCGGCATCTTCTGACCTGCCCTGGTGCTTCATTAACTTTCAGCGAGGTGGTGGAAGCGCTGCTACGAAACGAGGCCTTGACCAACATAGCCGACAACAAGGGCTGCTACCCCCTGCACTTGGCTGCGTGGAAGGGAGATGAACATATCGTCAAACTGCTCATTCACCAAGGACCCTCGCACCCCAAACTCAACGAACAGGTCTGGCTGATTCAATGTTTTCAAACACATTTACAGGGTTGATGACATGTTGAGAAAAGAAGGGAAATTAAGTCATTCGTTCTTCAAACTGTTTGGAGTTTGAGAAAATTCCCCACTTGTTCAGGGGCCCAATGTTGACGCTCAATAAGTTGCAGCCCCCCATTTGAAGTGATTTTGCTCAATAGGGACCCTCATTGAGTCTGCGGTCAGACGCCTCTAACAAACTTTCAAACGCAAGAAATCCGATCCAGCATCACTAATCTGAACCTCAAAAACATCCATATTTTAATCGCCTGATAAAAGTCTTTGCTGATCAGCTCAATTCACTTCAATTCTTTCAAAATCATGGGAAAATGTCATGAATGATTCAGTGACGCTGTGTCAGATGTCTTGTGTTTAATTAATTTAAAGTGAAATGGAGCAATTCCTCTGCTGAAAACTCCCTGGAAGACCTTCAAGGATTCCTGGGAGAACCTGTACAATAAAGAGCCACATGGAGATATTACAGTTCTGCATGGCATGTGTGATTTATTCTGCTATATTTGCACTAAATGAATGTCAACATGAATGTGCATTGAGAGCATTAACCTCAGTGCGGCGTGAGACAGACTGCTGCAGTGTAATTGATGCTGTGGTACTGTGAAGTGCTTTGACGCTGCTCGTTTGAGAACCGCTTGTTTGCTCTAACCATTTTAACTGTTTAACCCTTGACATTTTGTTTGGTTGCTTACTGCACAGACGGCCTCCAGAACGGCACCATCTCTGGCCTGTCCTGTTTGGGATGAGCAGAAATGACCCACTCTGAGCTCTAGAAAATGCAGTTAATAAACAATACAATGTGTCCGACAGCAAACCAGCTTTGGACATACGTACAGCTAGATTACAGTAATGTGGTTCATTTTGTGTCATTTCTGCCTGCCTGTTCATGACATCTGATTTTAACTCGTGTTCATTTACTCATTTGTGATCATCATTCATTCGTTCATTGCTTGTCTGAATCCAAACTATCTCCCTATCTTCTCATCCTCCCTCCCAGAGCTCTGTAGACCATAAAGAGTTCAAACGCTGTGGGCCCTTTGACCCCTATATTAATGCCAAGGTGTGTACACAGTGCTGCCAGAACATTTCCGTTTTTAAGTGCTTCTTTGCTTTACTGCTCTGCTGGCTTGCTGTGGGTTTGTTGGTTTGTTGCTGCTGCTTGCGGGGCCACTCTGCTGCAGAGAAGATGGGGATGCTTTTGTTCCACCTGGTGGACCTCTGACATTTCTTCTCATGTTTGCTTCCTATGTTGAGATGCTCTATTAAGTGCAAGTGACGCTGCCTTATAACATGTCCTCTACCACAGGTTTTCTTACAGTTCTTTGCTGCATGTTACAGTAATGTCGTCACAGCCTTTTTATCAGGGTCAACTAGACTTTGTAAAACAAGGCACAAGAGAATCACGTAAATGACCCTTGTGGGCCAATATAGTCTCTAATTTAAGGTCGAGACATCTGATTTGAATATCCGGCCTGAAGCATTTGTGCAGCTTTTGGCACCCGACAGCCATATTGACCATGAGGAGCCTTGCAATCACCTATAGAACTACTGCATTAGAAAGTCAACACGGGAAGTTGCAACGATGAAGTTGCTTACAGGAAGTCTTTTGTAATACCTGCCTCCAACATGCAGCACTGTCACCTGCTAGAGCAAGACAAAGGTTAAATACGGAGCGGGTAAACAGTCCTGAGAACCAATCCTGAGAACATAAAATGATGGGGGCACTTTCAGAGACGGGCATGTAAGCCAGTTTCTCTCAAGCGGGCACAAACTGCGCGGAGATTCTCTCGTGGTTTGAACCACATTTGTCATCAGCTTTACAAGTGGCTGTTCTTAGGCGGTCATGCAGATGCAGCAGACGAATCATCTGATCCTGAATCGGTGTTGTGACCCGTCTTCTGTTGGCGTGCAGCCGTTTGGCTGTGGAGCCAAACTGCTGGAACCAACTTCAAAGGCGGCTTAATGTTGAAAAATGAACATTTACCGCTGTCGTTAACCTGTGACACGTGCACCATTGTGATGTTACCATTTATTTACCTCATCATAAGGACAACAGTGTAGTGATCATCGCTTTTAATCAGCATCTTGATATCCTGCAGCTCTGCAACAGAAGGATTATCTTGGCAAAAAAACACATTTGTGTGTGATATCACACAGAAAGAATCCCGGTATTGCATAAACAAATTGAAAATAGCTGTGAGAATAAAAGTGTTGAGTTCCACCAGCGAACCAGAGGAGCCCCACAGCCTGTCCACATCAGGAGGACGCCAGTTGAGCAGCCGACAGTGTCTCTGACAGTGTCACCCTCACAGTTAGAGCAGTGCAAACATGTCGGTCCCTCTATAATTGCATTTTCTGCAGGCATAGCTGGAAACCCACCAAGGTCTGTAGATAAAGCTGTACACTATTTTTGAACATTGCCCTGGACTAATCCTCTTAGTGTTTTGATGGGAAGGCAGGCTTTCTCTATAGTGCCGTGCTGCTGTATATTAGAGTGAATTTTCCTGCAGTGGCTGCATCCGTCTTCCTTTTCCACTCAATCAGATTGATTTAAAATTGTGGTCTGTTGAGATTATGAATGATGTCTTAAGGTAAACACTTTCAGGATAGTTTTGGGGGTCACTACCTGGTCGTGAGCATGAATAATTGATGCCTTGTTATAAATAAATCAAAAGCTGTGGATGCTCTGGCTCCGACTGTGGTCATGGTAAATGGCACCATGTGACTCAGTGGGCGGGTTGGATCCTGTCTCCCCTCTCATCACACTCCAGGACCAGAGAAAGCCATCTCATGAGGAGGAGGATGGGTGGTTTTCGGTGTACCAGTCTCTTTGCATCAACATCAAAAAGAGATGTCCCTGCCGTGCATGTCTGTGTGAGTGTGTAAATGTGTGTATTCACCCTCCCCACCTCCCACTTTGTGCTTATGAGGTTGCTGAGGAGAGAGAGAGAGAGAGGTGGAACGTTGTCATAGTAACAGTGTCACGGCTTATTGGTCATACAGTGGTGGTGAGTGACCCAGTAGAGAAATGCGGTGTGTGTTTGACAGACATGAAAGGTGTGTGATGAGGCGTCCACGATTTCATTCGGGGCTTCAGTCGTCCACTTCTCGGACACAGGAGCACTCCGCCTGGTTCGGATCCAGTTCTCTGTCATCTTGGTCCAGGAAGCCTGCCAGGCTAATGTTTATTCATTACCACCCTGCAGCCTCTTCTACCCGAGGTGTCCTTGGTGGGCCGGTCGCTTTGATGATGTTTCAAATGGCTCAGTGGTGGAGAGCTCTGCAGTAACCGCAGGATCTGACCCGTACCGACCCCGCCATCCGAGGATTGGGGTTACACTGCACATCCAGTGTTGCCTCCAGAAATCCGGATATTTTCCTGTAAACAACATTTGGAGCTGTTACTCTGGAAACGAGACGATCCAAAATATAATCGTGGATGTTGGCTGTTATAAGGGTCTTTGTTCATGTTTTATAAGAGCCAGCAATCATTGAGTTTAACAGAAAGGCTTGTCGCGGGCGTGTACACGGTTGCTCCAGCTCCGGACAAATCCGACCAATCAGCAGAGTGAAGAGGAGGAAACTCTCCAAGTTTACAAACTCAACTGATTCCAAACAAACTATAGGTGTGAAAATGACCATCAAATAATTAATGTTCTTCTCTTATAAATAATTTATATTGTACAAAAATATGTAGGAGCCTTTCCAGGAAAACCACAATAGGTCAGTAATAGTAAGAAAACCCCTAATGAAGGCATTAGACCAATTTCATCATTGACCTATTATTTTAATTACCATATTTCCTGTGTATGCTTCCATTATAAGATATAGCCCTCGGTCTGCCCACGCTCGTGTCACGCTACCTCTCACCCGTGCTTCATCTTCCTATGTAGGTCACTTGTCTAATACAATATATGTTTAGATGAATTCCTCTGACCGTGGCCAAGGTATCCGGACACTCTGCTGCTACAGGGAACTCACATTCAGTGACACCGTCGTGCACCTTATATTCCCCTGGAAACGGCATGAAAGCAGAAACATGACATTTAAATAAAGTGTAGAGGGAAATATTTTGCCTGGGAATGTAGGATGTTATTACATACATGTCCATGCAGAGCCTTTCTGTCAGGCCTGGTGTGCAGTGTCTCAGAGGGGTGACATTGGGAAAGTTTCTCATGGCAGCAGCAGGAGTCATTTCTCTGAGCTCCTGTCGCCTCATTATGAAGCGGGGCCGAGTTTCCCCCGTCTTCCTCGAGGCAGAGTGCCGCCGGCACACTCATTCATCCCCTCTGCCTGTCAGTTCAGTGTCCAACACTTCTAATCAACAGCACATCATACCCTCCTCACCTCCTGGTCCTTTATTGTCCTCCGTGTTCTCGTCTCCGTCGTGACGAAGGACAGACCAAGTTTAAGAGTTTGCTTTCAATGCCGGTCGTCACCACTCGCTACCGTGACTTTAAAGGCTTTTATGTCTTGTTTGGAAAGTACAACTCATTTAATCAAGTGGAATACGGAAGAGAAACATATCTTTCCCCTGAAAGAGGCAGGAAAGGTTCACTGTAAAGAGAATTACAGTGTGTGGCAGGAAGCCAGTTAGACATTCATCTTATCGCAGCACCGCAAGGCCTGTTAACTCTGGAACGTGTGCCAGTGTCCCAATATATAGTCACCATAAAGCCGCTCTGTATCGAGGTTCCTTTGCTGCTAATGAAACGTAAAGTGGGCTTTCAGACCGACAGGGCTCCTGATAAATGGGGGAAAATTGCCGGGTTGATCATTCAGTTTTGTTTCTATAAGATATTAGAAAATGATGGAAGAAATCCAACATTAACAAATGACTAATTACAAAAGATAACTATAAATAAAATATGCAAAGCAGAGTAGAGGTGGGCGGTATAGATTGAACATGGAGCATGGCAGAGCTCTAATGCGGAGCTGGTCGAATGAATGAATTTCCAAAACCTTACCACAAATTGAAATTGGTGAGGAAACCCAATGTTGACGCTGGCGTACAGCGAGCATGGCAGCCCTTTGGCACACTAGCAGCAACAGCTGCTCATCCCACCCCTCCACCACCACCACCACCACCACCACCAGCACCTCCCACCACTACTACTACAACGACCAGGGGCCCAGGGTGACGTAACCGCTGCCTCACTCTGCGGTCAGCGAGCTCGTCACGTGACAGAGGTCGCTCGTCTAACCGCGTTACCGTCTCCCTG
>CAAKHC010007235.1:78651-117696 GCA_901007825.1 Macroramphosus scolopax
AAGTTGTCTGGACTCCAGAGGATCATCAACCACCCCTCCACCACCACCACCACCACCACCACCAGCACCTCCCACCACTACTACTACAACGACCAGGGGCCCAGGGTGACGTAACCGCTGCCTCACTCTGCGGTCAGCGAGCTCGTCACGTGACAGAGGTCGCTCGTCTAACCGCGTTACCGTCTCCCTGCCGCAGGTTGTGGGAACCGTCACATCCTCCGTTCGCGCTGTCACTGCGCGTCTCTTCTCCTTCTCTCAGCGTGTTCTGCACCATGAAAACACAAAGGAGTGTAAGCTCCAGATGTTCCTGGGCAGGGCAGGGTTTATCAATCCGCTGCAGACACCAGCGGAGATCTTAATCTCTCCTTGTGCGACATGTACTGAGGTCTAAATCAGGGTGAGGTTTTCTGTCTGCAGCACCACATCAAAGACGAGATTTTTACACAAACATTTACCGTCCAGGAAGTGTCGGCTCTGCCTTATGTACTCCAAACTCCTTCCCAGCGAGGCTGCGAGGTATTGGTGTCATCTTGTGCAACACCGTTCTCAGCTCTGTCTTGTTAGCACACGATTGTCTGTCTGCTCATGTGATCCTGGTCTTTGAGTTTTACCCTGAAAATTACACATTATCATAGAACAGCAATATTTTGGCTGCTGGGCTGTCGTTCCACTACAATTACTTTCAAACAAGGCTGCCATTTGTTCCACTTCTGCCATGTTTATCTTTAATGCAGTATGGCAACATTTTTATCAGGAATGTGACAGTTAATAAAGTATCTCCGAGCCTGCAGTAGCTGTGGAGTGGACCGGTTTGAAGTAGTTGTGCTTAACGTGTGTGACAGTGATTTGATCATAGATTCATACTCTCATCCTGTATGTCTATACATCAAATCCTCTTGTGATGTTGAGGAGTCTTGGCCAGTGTAAAAGGAACCCATGTGCATTGGCCTGATGTCTCTTTACTGCTTGTCTCCTATCAATAACTAGCTGCGGCGCTGGTTAGCCTGAACTTGATAGTAAATCAAGTATAAAATACGCTCCTGTATCATGTTTCAGTAGTACTCGCATTTACAAAACTTCCATTGCGTTCAGAATCCCTTGATTCGGATACTCGGTGTAAATGTATGCCAGACTGGCTGGGATTACTACTGAAGCAGCAGACCTGCATATTTGAGGAAGTGGGAAACATTGCTGATGTAATCACAGCGCGTGTGTATGTGTGTGTGTGTGTGTGTTTCGCATGCTGAAGTACTCCGCGTCACAGATGGAAGCCGGCACGCTCTTTTTATGTGAAGTCATGCCATTTCTCTGCCAGTGTCTACGTCTGAGCACATGTGGGTTTGTTTTGAGCTAAATCTACTGCAGGAAGGGGAAGAAGGAAAAAAAAATCAACCAGGGGCTGCATGCTTGTTTGGTTTCCTCCTCCATAGAAAGGCTGTTTTAATTACATTCAGCCTGCCTCTGTGCTCCTTCTTTTGAAGGCCAGGTGTCGTTTTGTTTCCCCTAGCTCCACCTCCCTACTCGCGGCTCACACTTTGACCTGCTTTGGCTGTACACGACAATACGAGCTCTCTCCGTGCAACAATGGAGTAGATACCTGCTGATCCCATCTGGCAGCAGGTCTTTGTGACAGTCTCAGCGAAGGAGTAAGTGACACTTACTGTTGTCTCCTCCACATGATACCCTGTCTTCAGTGGCATAACTGGCATGTTCCTTTGGGACTCACCCAACCTGGCATTATACATGTCCATGTGGGGGCTTCTCATGCCAGCTGTCCCCTTTGTAGGTGGCTCTGTGTGCTTGGAATGACTGACGCTCGGAGCATGTGGGCCCTCAATAGCTGGCGTTATCCGCCACACCCGTTTCTACATGTGTTACCCTGAGCCAAAAAAACGTAAAGGACTGTTTTTCCTGCTTGCCAACAGATTGATGAAGCACTTCTGTGCAGACTTGGGAGATTGAGATCGGTTGGCCCTGTTTGTTACTCCTGTGGCTGACAGAAAAGTGTCTTCACCGAGGGGTTTATTTGCTGCTGATTCCCCCCTTTCTAGGTACAACCCTGCAGCACAGTCCTAATAATGACTGTCCATGTTGCCCTTGTTTGTTGTGTTCCCATGCCATCCTCTCTGTTCAGCTGATGGAGTGCAAGCTTCGCCCCCTGCTGGTTGTTCATGGTAGGAATCATCAGCAGTGCCTGAGGTTCTCAGGTCTATTAGGCATTGATCCTGTTGCTGCATGTGAAGTCATCCAATCCAATGAGTACCACTTACCGGGTTTACGCCTGTAATTACTGCCTTTTAATTGCCTACTTTTAACTAGGTTTGTTTTCCCCTAATGCTGATTTTCTGAAAAAGATAGGTTGCAAAGTCATGTTTGCACATGATTTATTTATTGCTGTAACCTAAAATTAAACATGACTTTTCTGTGAACTTTGACGCCGGTCGGTTACTGGCTGTGGATTTTCGTACTAATCCTTGCACGAAAATCTGGAACTGTAATGATTTTCCAATTACATAATTAGTTGATAAATTGGGACATATTGTAATATTCGTTTGCACCTAATTTTTGACAGTCAAATGTCCACAACTGGCTCCTTGCTGGCAGATTCTTAAATGTGAATATTTGATGCCTTTTCTTAGGTCTCGTTGATAATCAGTCAAATATCTTTTGTTTTTTAGTGGGAAGGAATGTGAAGGCTTCTCCTTGCACTCACTTTCTTGTGGTCCAAAGACTTTCATCTGCAGATAAATGCATAATGAAAGTGACGGTACACAGCATGAAAATCCAATTTAAGCTTTTCATCTTGCATGTTCTGCATATCACAGGCCTACATGCACCAACACTCCTACGTGGTTACAGTGTGCACAGTATGTGGAAAAGCTCTACGCAGAAATATTGCGATATGACTCATGCATTTAGTGGGTCATTTTTTGCATTTCATTAATGAAATATAAAATGATGAACTGCTTTTTTGCTTAGGTCTGTAGCACACAAGCATCTGGAGAATAAAATAAGTTGAAGGCCTCCTTTTCAATGGATGTGATCTGTTGGACACTATTTCCCTTCATAAGAGAAATGAAGCTCCTAAGATTTGGGTATTGTGCTTTGTCTGATGACGATAACTCCCATGATTGTTTCTTTTGGTTTGCCCTGATGAGTGCCTGACAGGACGGGAGTAACTGTTACTGTGCCAATCTGACCTTTTGGTCCAAGTCTCCACCTGCGTACCCCTCTGCTAGCCTCCTGCTGCCCTTGGCACTCAGAGCCGTCTCCAACAACTGTCCTCATTAGTCCATGCGTGTCTGCCAGCCGCCCCCCCATGTCCTCACCCTCTTCTCTCTCATATATTCCCCTAGGCCTCACTATGTGCTTCATCCTGGTTGGTGCTTTTTCATGCCCTTTTAATCTGCTAATATGGTGGTCTCTCCTCACTGATTAGTCTAACCTCACAATGACTCTACTGAGGCACCTCTTCTCGTTCATTAACCATCATTATTCAACCCACGTCTTTCCTCTCCTGATCTACCTAATTCCTTCCATATTTCGCCAGTTTCCCTGTGTATGGATGTTTCCTGTGCTGCTTCTTACCCGTTCATCTGCCCCCGACAGAACAATGACAATGAGACACCGCTGCACTGTGCAGCTCAGTATGGCCACTCGCAGGTGGTGCAGCTGCTGATGGAGGAGCTGACAGACCCCACCATGAGGAACAACAAATTTGAGACTCCACTGGACCTGGCTGCGCTATATGGCCGCCTGGAGGTAGTCAAGCAGCTGCTCAGCGCCCACCCCAACCTGCTCAGCTGCAACACCAAGAAACACACGCCGCTGCACTTGGCCTCTCGGAACGGACACCTGTCCGTGGTGGAGGTGCTGCTGGATGCTGGCATGGACATTAACTACGAGGTGTGATTTTCTTTAAGTCTGTATGTGTGTGCGTGTGTCTGTATGTGTGAACTTAAAACTTCAGTTTGTTTCTTAATATGCTGTCATGGCCCAAATCATGTTGGGTAACTTAATCTGTTCTTGCAGCAGTTCCTCTTGCCGCTTCCCACTGAAGCTACGAGATTAAATGGAAAATTCTTAAGCTCCACAAACGAGCGGCAGCGGTATCAAAGCAGAGCCGGCCCTTGCTCCCCCTGGGGGGCCTGCGGCTCTGAATCTGTACCGAACTGTGCCACCCATCTGTCTGGAGATACTTTTTCCCTTTACTCTGCCCGCTTTTTTTTTTGCTCTGAATCAAGGATAGTGGGTTTATGCAGTGTCCTTCAGGCCCTGCATCCTGCTGGTTTCAATTAGCATGGTCCTGTGAGCTGGAAAATGATCCGCTTTGATTGCCCAACCATCTAAGTGTCAATAGAGAAGAGGACTAGGTGATGAGCATTAAAATGCCCATATATGTTGCATGTCTTTTAAAACTGTAGGTGGTAGTAAGGTAGTAACAAAAATTTTGTTTCTTGGTCAGACGGAGAAAGGCAGCGCCCTCCACGAAGCAGCCCTGTTTGGAAAGACGGACGTGGTACAGAAACTTCTCCGAGCAGGTCTGACTTCATCGCATCACAAGCAACATTTGAATCATTCACAGTAACTTGGATGAGTAAAAATCAGTACAGAACAATCAAACTACTGTTACACGACTCATCAGGTATCGACGTGAACATTCTCGACCAGAAGGGCCTGACGGCGCTGGACACCGTCAGAGACATGCCCTCTCAGAAGAGCAGAGGGATAGCTGCTCTCGTTCAAGGTAAAAGCCAAATGTGAAAAGGGAGAGCGCCGTGTTGGGAAATGCGTTCATGGTTTCACATTTTACTAGCTCTGATTCGATTTCCTGTTTGTCTGTTGCAGGTCTTATGACTGGAAAACCCCCAGACATTGACCTTCCCCCTCCACCAATCCCTCCCCCTCAGGAGAGTCCCAGCCCACGTAAAAGGGGTAAGACTCACCGCACATCCCAAGTTTGTGCTGTAGTAGTAGTTTTGTAGCTGCAATTCACTGGTCACCGAGGTTATTATTGATTTCTGGTATGCATTTTGAACTGTGTTGTAGGTGAACTGGAGAGAGTGAGTGAGTTGATCTCGGGGCTGGCCCCTGGACCTGAGGAGGAGAGCCCATATGAAGCGCTGTTTGAAGCTACCTCTTGTCACTCTCTGGACAGCCTGACCAGCGGCAAATCCTCCGACAGGGACTCTGGACGGCCAGATAGTGAAGCTGGCAAGGTCAGAAGTAGTTTAATTGAAACCCACTTTCTCACAAACATGGAAGGATGGTGAGCTTACACTAGCTTTGTGAAGACAGGGTCTCACTCAGGAATATATCATTCACTCATCTGACACCATCCGTCCTTCATCAGCAAGTGCGGGTGAAGGAAATACACTCCTTATTTAAGAGGGCCAACACAGTTTTGAGGCAATATAATTCAGAATTAAACAGCTATTTCAATCGCTGTGGACATCAGGTGTCTCATCGTTCAGAAATCTGCTCAAACCAAGTCAATCATAAGATTTTTGTAGGAGATGAAATCTCTAACTCCCACTAGAGGGTGATAGTGATCCTCTCTCCAAATGACGGGGCCACCAACCCTTCCAGTATTACACCCCTTTTAGTGGAACATCATGCTTTTGCATTGCTCTTCTTGACCGCTGCGACCGCATGTTTATTACAGAAAGATCGGCTGGTCCACTCATCACATCCTGGCCCTGCTCATGAAGAGGAGGTGAGCTCAGAGGTGAGGAAGATTATAAAAGCCAGGGAACACGTGTTGCAATGTAACACGCCTGATTTTTCACTTAGATCATTCTGAGCATTTCATGAATGATCATGGCGATACAAATGCCTTTAAAACAAATTTGGTTTCTTATGGTATAATGACACAATGGCGATTAAAAAAAGATAGTGTACCACTGTGAATACCAGCGCTGTTCTCTTCACAGCCACTGCTCAAACCAAACGACTTCTTGATAAATATTCATGTTAGTGCAGCATTGGAACACAAGCAGGGGGCTGAAAAAGAGACAGAAGTGAAGTGGAAAAGACAAAATGGGGAAATTGCTTGACTTGCCACTTGACTAGTTGATTCATTGCGATGAAGTAAAATTTTAAAACTTAGCATTTTCAGTTTTCAAGACGTTTACATTAGTCTTTAAATGATGACATGGCATGAAAACTAAATGACAATTACACTAAATGACAATGTCTTTTTCTTTCTACCTTCTTTCCCTTAACTTCCTCCCTGCCTCTGGTCTCCTTGTGTCTCCTCCTGCAGCCGCTGTACACTAACAGCAGTATTGATGAGAGACGAGAGAAGGTGGAAGAGGAGGATCACACATACGAGTTGTTGTTGACTGCACAGACCAAAGTCCCACCGCCCGGCCAGGAGTCCCAATTCAATAAGGGTAAGTGTGTTCTTCACGTGGTGTTTTTTTTTCAATATATTTATTGGTTTTCTTTTTTTTATGTTAACAAACAAGCACAAACCACACCATGAAATAAACAAGTAAGTGAGTAAAAGAAAGAAAGAAAATAAAGACAATGGAAAAAAAACTAAAAAAACAAAACACCACTTGGCTCCCAAATATCAGTGCTGACAGGAGACGGGCACGAAATGATAAAATTGACAAGGCGAGAAAAAGGGGTCTCAGGCATAACCCCACGAAATGATACCAGAAATATCCAGAATGATGTAAGAAACAAAAGTCTCCTAAAACTCTGGTGTGCGCCCGGTCCTCAGACCCCACGAGGCAGGTTAAATAGTCCAGGGACACAGATTGTAAAATTGTGTTGTGCCAGAGTTTTGGATGAAGTCTTCTCAGAGGTCCAGTTTTACACCAGCTTTCTGACCAATACAGTGAGAGAATACATTCTTGTCCTGATCGAAGACAGATTTAAGCGCCTGAACAAGCTAGCGCCTGCGCCGTCTTTTTACCGTAATACCATGTTGTTCCTCAACGCGGCGATAGAGTCCCTGGAGCACAAACGGTAGCGCCTGCACTCTGAGAACCCGGGGCTATGGTAGGTAACTATCTGTCTCCAGAGCTCTTCACCTGACCGAGGACACTCATTTTGTCCGCTTGTATCCGTGCTCTGCGCTGTGAAAGTAAATTGACTTCAGTACCACCGGTTACACGGCTCATGCTAAGGGTGTTAGCATTTCCTTGTTGCCTACAACAGGGGTAGACGACCCAACTTTCTGTCAACACGCTGCCCCCTATTGATATGCTAGCTAGCTTGTCACCTCTGTATAACCGTACATAGAACCTCCATTGCTGTGGCCTTAGCTGAGTGGCACCGCATGTAATTGGATTAAATGGGACTAAATTAGGAACCCATTTTGATCCTTAACTGTAGATATTTTAAAATAACGCCCCCGGGTCTTCCAGCTTAGTTAGCTTCACTAGCACTATTAGGAAACATCACTGAGCTGTGAGATGTCATCATGAACGTCCCTCCCTCCTTCCCTCCCTTCATCCATACTGATAAATGATGGTGTTAGAAAAAAAAGTGAACCTTGACTGTTTCTCTTCTTTAACTCTGGAGCTGGACAGAAATGTGAAATGACTAGTTCATCATCTCTTTTAAAACCGCTTCATCAAACCTGCATGACAAGTGTCAGAAGATAAATCAGAAACCCATCAGACTTGTGGCTCCTCATGTCGGCATGCATAAAACATGATTTTATTATACACCACTTTCAAATTCTCTCAGCATAATGTATCTCCTTACAATCAGAACAGTAATACATTGTCCATACAACTCTGAATGTATGTTGAGTAATTGAACTCTGAGTGGATCCTCGGGATGACACATCTGTCCTTTTTCTGTCTCCTTAGATGAAAACACCACTTCACAGTCTTCCAACAGTGTCCTACCTCAGGTATAGATAACATTCTTCATCCATTGTCATGTCTTTTATATCGTCATCCCTACCCGTTGCCAAATCCTACTGTGTTTTATAGCTACAGCTGCAGCTTGGCTGTATGACCATAGCAGGTTATGTAATATGACGGTCTCTTTCTAGTCAGCAGAAGGCTGTATTTCTTTTAAATTGCCCCTCATAACTCTGAGTCTTTGTAAACCCACGTCTTCTATTCATCTTCCTGTCTTATTTTATTGCCTGTTTATATTTACTGCACGGTTAGGATTGTTTCTCTTTGCAGCCCCCCACAACCTCAACTGCTGCCCACAATAGCTCCTCCAAGCTTTTATTTTATGTGACTGTTTCGAAGAGCTCTGCTCCTGCCTAATCATGACTAACGAGCAGCTTGGCATCCTCTGTGCTGTAGTCTGCAGCTTTCTGAGTCAAACCATACGATGGTTAATGTGTATGCAAATTTGACATCCATACTTTCATGCAGGACATCAATGGGATTGCATCCTTGTTTCATATTAGGCTCTGTGGATGATTAGCAGTGGCTCTTAATTGGCTAAGACTCAGCATATGCAAAGTAAACTCATCTTTTCTTTTCCATCTGTTTCCGCTTCAGCGTAAACCCTCCGCCCCAAATGACCTCAGAGCCCCAAACAAGACGAAAGACACTCTGCACCCTCCTGGACGGACAGGCTCACAGGCACCAGGAAGTGAGTTTGTCCACTATCCTTCAGTTTTGGTGAATTAATAAGGAAAAGAAATGGCTGTGGAAAGATGGGCTGAAAATCATTAGCCATGAATACCAGTGAAAAGAGACTTTCGTTTGTAGGGTGAGATGGTTCAGCTCAGATCAGCGCTGCTAGGTAATGATTGGGGGTTTCTTGAGCAGCAGTGCTGGTTTGACTTGTCGGGTTCTTGCTCAATAACATTGCTTTGCACGTGGGCGAGACTCATTTCATTGCCACTCTGAAACAGAATTCTTGATCACATTCCTATCTCAGATCCACATCCCGGCCTAAAGCTGGATATGCCTCGTCATCCAGACAAGCAATGGAGCGAAGGTGAGGAGCACTGGCTTTTGGGTTACTGCTGACAAACATACAGATGTACATTTTTATTGACTACCCAGTTTTGGAATATAATTAAAGAGGGAACCGCAGATAAATACATATTGATATAATATAGATGTTTACAGTAGGAGCTTATTATATTTCATTTCCTCTTCCCTTCCTTATGGTCCCTAGTTACTCTGAATTAATATTCTCTTTCCTCTTTTTGAAACCCACTTTCTTCTCTTTTCTGATCTTGCACATCAGCAAGTGCTGTACAGAAACCCACACAGCTGCTGAGCATAAATATTTAGTTCTGCTTATCTGACCAGGATTTTAACCTCTGCCGAGGAGGTCATATGATTGATTGGGTTTGTCTGTCTGTTAGCAGCGTTACTCAATAACCGCCTCTTGGTTTTGATGAAACCCAGGAAGACGCCATCACATTTCAGGGTCGATTTGAGAATTTTATTCCACTTTCTTCACATCTATCACATCTGTTCCTGATCATTTTTGAAAAAGTATCCAGAAAAATAATGTCTTCAGTTGTGGATTTGCCTTGTGGCCTTAGTTTAGTTGTTACTGTGAGTGAAGCCACCAGATATCTGATTTCCTCCTCTTGTGTGGACAGCCAGGGATCAGACCTCAGCACACTCTGTGGCAGGTGCAGCATGTATGTATGGATGGTCAGCTATATAAGGTTGTTCATCATCTGCCGCAAACAGACTGCCGTTCCCAGTGGAAATACACAAGCGTTTACTAGTATTTCCCAGAAGATCTGTATGGTTTTCATCAGGATTCCAAGGAATAGTTGTACGAGTAGTAACATCCTGCAGTTTCCAAGGATGATATTAGACACAGGGTTGCTATGAGAAGGTGAAGTGGCATAAGCCAAACATCCTGGAAGGGTTAAATGAAAAGCAGACTTGCATGTGTTAGATTCTTGAAGACATTTGTCACCCTAATGGCTTCTTCAGTTCTGACTAACTGGTGGTGATTCACAGACATTTAACCACATTTCCTTTGCGGATATACCGTGACATATATGACCTTCACAGACAAGCAGATCCAAAGAACAACTTTAGAATCCTTGACGCTATCTCTATTTTATACTTGCAGATCCGTCACTCGCTTGCAATTATTTATTTTAACAATAATATTCTTCTGGAAATGTTTCTTTCAAAGCTTTGCATGGATGTTTTAGAAAGAAACAGGTTTTTGTATGACTCTTATGAAGTTCAGCGCACCCGTGGAATTGCAACAGATGCACAGGGGCCACGTAACAGAAAGCACCTGTTTGGCAACAAGATCACATAGCAACTTGCACATGTGCTATGTGAGGAACCAGCGTAAAATACAACCCCAAATATTCACAAGTATTCCTTCAACCAGATGTTTGCGGTAACATCGTTTTGTGTTCTATCATTTGTATGTATTTGCCTGTAGGAGTATATTTGCTAGTATTGACCGGCTCCGTCAGTAACAGTATTGGTTTACACACTTTACTGTAAAATTCCACATAATACACAAGATGCCATTTGGTTCCTTATCGACGTTCAGCAGTACATGACCCACAGTTACAACTGTCCTCCAATCTATAAAAACAGAGTGAATTCTTCCACAGGCAGAGCATGAATTGACTTTGGTGTGTGTGTAGAAGGAGGAACATGGAGCACTTCAAATTCTGCAAAACAAGCATGAGATCATTAGTGAGATCTGACACTCCCAGAGCCAAATTAAACAGTCTGTGGTTACCTCAGCCATCCTTAAGACCTGCAATAATATTAGATTATATCTGCGTGCATATCCTATGAGCAGGGGGGTGCGCTGGCCTCGGCAAGGGTTAAACACCATGTGAGATTGTTGGAACCAGACGGATGTGCTCATAGGGCGTTCACACTCCCCTGCTTCCAAGGAGGTGTGGGTGTTTGGCTGTGGTCCTGACATGTGGGTGCAGTGCACTCACTCCCCCTCTTATATCACACACAAACACCAACGTACTTTCCTAGACGTTCAAGTGTTTAGCAGCTCGTGGAGAGAGGCGTCTGGCCTGGTTTGTCACACTCCCTCGTTGCAAAATGGCCCATGAAAGAGTAATGAGGCTGTTGGTTGTTTGTGGATGTGATCCCGCCCTCTTGTACCGTAGATGGGACTCCTTCACAGCTTGCTGGGTTTATGTTTGAATTGCATGTTGAAAGGTGGTAGAGCTGAGGACTTTTTTTCTCTGTTGTCACTGCCCCAGATTCCATGTCACCAAACACCTTGACCCTGTCGTCCTAGCAGAGACAGTACACGCACACGCACACGCACACACACACACACACTCACACTCTCTCAAACACATGCACACCTTGTGCCACAGGGCTAATTAACAAGAGTCTGGCTGCTGGAGGATGGGGCGATTCAGATTTCCATTCCTGAGCCACCATTAGTGTCCAGAATTAGAAGTCAGAAAACACAGAGGGCTGCTGGTCACACGGCAGACAACAACAACACAGTCAGACGACAACAGAACCCGGCACAAACTGGGGATTTTTCTCCTTCAAAGGCAGAGCGTAGATGACATCCGGCGCTGCCAGGCTGTGGCTGATTTGATTGTGGAAAGGAGGCTTAGGAGGCAGTAATTCCTGAGGGTGAGGGAGGAGGAAAGTCTAATTGTTTTTAATTGCTCTTGCTACTCCGTCTCATTAAGGACTTGTTTTTGTTGGAGAAGGCAGGCAATGTAAGTTTAGCTCCTCTTGTTCATTTTCTGGTGTGTTTGTTTGTGTCCTGTGTTTTTAATAATGGGTCTGCTTGAATGAATGCTCGGTCAGTAACCAGAGGAATTATTATTGTTGTGTTAATGTGGGATATTTGACCTGACAGACAAGTGGGCCTCACAAAGATGACTGGCTTCAACTTAGAACATAGTCTGTTACAAAATGCATCATCAGTCATCTGCAAGCTGGGTGTGGAATTCTGTAATTCCTCTTGCCAACATACGCCTTCTCCTTCCTTCAACTCTTCTCTCCTTCTTCTTCTATCCGTCACTCCTGGTAGGAAACAATTACACAACTGTTTCAGGGCTTATGTGGGCGGTTTCTTATAAGCTGTGCTCTAAGGGTCTGCCCCTCAGTCCACTTCCCAGCCCTCACAAACTGCTCTTTCTTCCCTGACCCCGTCATCCTTTTTCTGTTTCTGCAGATAACTCCCAGCTGAACCTGGACCAGGGAGCAGGTGTCCCAGAGCAGTTCACTGGTCTCTTGCACGGATCCTCCCCAGTGTTTGACAGTCGAGAGGAACCCTTCAGGCTTCCAGGTGTTCCGCCACCAAGCCAGAGCCAACCAGAATCCAGAAGATCTGCCAAAGCCAAAGAGGAAGTAGCAGTAGCTGCAACGCCGCCTAGCCGTCCTAGTATGGCCGCCATCCTGACAGACTGTGATCCAAAAGCAATTTATGCCACTGTGAACAAGGAGCCAAGGGACATGGGGTCTGGGGCAGTGTGTGCCGGTAGGATGCGTCCTCCTGGGGACCTGAAGCTGGCACGCAGCCTCTCCAAGTCAGACTCGGACTTGCTCGTGTCGCCTCCAAATGAGGAGGAAGGAGGATTGGGAAGCCGTAGCGAGTCTGTTTCTAACTGTAGCACAGGAAAGAAAAGGCTTGAGAAATCTCCCTCTTTCACCTCAGAATGGGACGAGGTAAGTGTTTAGTCTCACCATGTTTGGCAGATAAAATTACTGTTAATTCCAACCAATATTCCAGTCAGAGAGGTGGTTGTTTGTCTGTGAAAGCTGTAGAGATTAGTTCCGGGTTCTAAACTGACCTTCACACAGCTTTGCTGGAAAAGCTGTGCACTCGGTCGTACAAGGAAACCCTGTGAACGGCAGGTCATTTGTCTAATATGTTCAGATGCAGCAGTTTCATCACAAATTATTACAATCATGACATTGAAAACAAATGAGATCCAACTAGTGTGAAATAAACTGCAGCTTTACAAGTGGAATCAACCTAACAAACAAAACAAAGCACAAGGAAACTGCTGAATACAATAAGACAATACCATGAAAGGACACAGGAAGCTAAACATTACTAATGCATTTTGGGGCCTGGCCACATCAATACACCAATTCACACACAAAATTACATTTGCTATTCAACAGCAGATTGAGAGCATGAATACAAATATATACACACTGCAGGAACACATTGTCTTGGATTCCTCTTGCGTGCACTTTGGAACTTTTTTCACAATGCTACTATTGTTCGGCCTCAGCCAGCTTGTGCTAAGCCCAAACAAAAGTTTCAGCCACATTAGATCACAACTACAAGATCAACTGAGTGAGGACTTTGGTATCAGCTACACACAACTCTGTACAGAAGATCAACCAAGACTCTCGTCGTACTGTAACTCAAGTTCATCTGTGGATGTTTGTGGTGTTTTTTAGATGTAAAAAACTTGGCGATACATTGGTGGATTTTTATTTCCTCATTCCTGTCTCATGTTTGTATCACAGCTGGCATTCGTAGCTAAATATACCTCCCACACACACGCACACGCAAACACACACACACACACACACACACACACACACACACACACGGCTCTTTAATTCTTTGTCTGGGACGCAGACAAAAAGCTGAGTCGAGCCACAAAAAAGAGGAGATTAGAGAAGACAAGACGGTGGGTCTGAAACGGCTGAGAGACTGAGAGAGCAAGACAGGAGACAGATTTGTAAATTGAGATTCTGAGGGAACATACACGCTGGAGATCCGTCTTCCTTCAGCTCCCATCTCCTCCACAAAGCCTTTTCACTTCAACCCGAGTCTTTGTGGCGAAGGGCTACCCATCATAGGACGGAACACAAAAACACACCAGTACGCTGAGTATATTTATCTCAGTATAGTTCTCTAAAAAATCCTTGAAACTTTTACTTTGCTTGAGATGCACATGTTTTCTGTTACTGCTATTTCCCCATGTTCCCACTCTGATCTCGTTATTGACAGTAGGATTAATGATATCCTCTTAGCCTCCCAAATAAGTGTTAGCTTAAACCTATCCCCGTCTCGTGTATATACACGAAGGTAGCAGTAATATCCGTCTCTGTATCTGTTGTACTCTTCTGTTTCTGTAACTGAGAATACTGTTACACCCTTGGCACAGCTCAGGCGATGAGAGATGACTTGCATGTTGCATCTCTGATGCCCGGATCGTCTCAAGTAAATCCCGGGCTCAGATAGCACTAATGTTTTCTCTCCGCAGCGAGGAGATCACGTTGCTGCCTAGTGTGCCTTTACATGGCCCCGTCAGTGTGCTGAGATCATTGCAGCTGAAAGGTCAATATCCTGGCTGCTCTGGGATGTTGTTTGCTGGCGGGTGGTACGATTGTTGGAGCGCACTGCTCTTACCGCCTGCTGTGTCCTCCAACATATTACAGCATATACAAACAATATTATCTATATAAAGACATAGAGGAAAGGTTTGACACTGCTCCTGAGACATTTTGCCAGCTTGACTCAAAATTCTTAGAGGCACAGGAGGTAGAGAGGCCGTCTGTAATCAAAAGGTTCCTCGTTTAATAAGATGAGAAGATACGATAAGAAGATCCTTCATTAGTCCCATGGCAGGGAAATTTACAAAGCTGCAGCAGCTAAGGGAACCGTCAGTAAGAGATAAAAGTAAGTAAAATAGGTCCAGTGAAGGTCAACAGAAGAAAACATGTGGTGTGCTTGAATCTTTGGTTCCCGTCCCAAACTTTTCTTCTCCTATACGGGGGCACTGCGTTGTCTAATTATTCAGTTTAGCAAACACCTCACCTCCTCAGACTGTACCTGAGGGATGGGGGGCCTCTCTGAGCGTGACAGGATTAAAACAAGCATGACATTACTTGGTTATTGTAGATTGCCACTCTTCCCCGATGCCCTCGGCTGCCAGTTATTATCCCGCAGCTCTTCTGTTGTTTCCCCTCCGGTGCGTCTTGCTTCAACTGAACAGTCTGCACTTGATCTGGTTGTGAATGAACAAAGCTGAAGAGGAGGGGGCAAAAACAGACGGTATTGCTGTCCTCGAACACAAACATTGCCTCCCATGTGAGAGAAGAGAACAGGTTGTATTATTGGCCTCCGACTGTAGATGAGATCTTAATGTGAAGAGGAGACGCACTTCAGGCAATGGCCTGATTCACTGTACCGACCACACTCGTGTGTGCTACCGAACTGGCTAGCTTTAAGTTAATCTGCATCCCTGAAGGCTTCTTTCTCCTTTTAAAATAGGCTGCTGGCATAGAGCATCCCAATTCTCCCTGAATTATTCATCACCCCTCTGGAGTGCATGTTATTTCCTCACCATTCTGTAAGTCACAAAATAAGATTGTTTTTTGTGGTGAAACTAACGACTTATTCGGCCTTGTGCGATTTTGACTGCTCCGGCTGTCGGTACAGAATAAAACACCCCAGAGGAGGCTGCTAACCAAATCTGCCCCCGATATAAATCCCATGTATGTGCAGGTTCCTTGTCACGCTTTCTGTCAGACTGAGTTTCGACTTCATCTGCGTGTAAAGCAGCCTGTCAGCCAGGCCAATAGATTTCACATTCACGGAAGACAGCCGTAGTAAATTCCTAAAACTCGAGGCTGCAATGTAAAATATGTAGGTCCCACTGCTTCAAAAGAACGTTACGCAACTTTCTCTCATGCAGTAATGATTGCATGATTTAGCATTATTTTATCACAATTTTCCAAGTGAGATTTTGTTTAATTCATAATTAAGTGTTGTTTTTGCATTTGTTGCTCGTTGCCCGGCAACCGTGACGCAGATCCTGCTCCCGTCTAATTTGTTGTTTAATGTTAATGAACTCAGAAGCTCCTTCGCACTTGAATAGTGATTCGTTTGAGTTCTGTGCTGGAAGCTGAAAGGCAAGAGCCCAGGATCTTTCTTCATCTCCCTTTTTTTTTTTTTTCGTTTCAGGGAATAAGCCGGCTTTTGCTTGAAATGGAAATATTCACGGAGCCGATGTAAAGTGCGCAGCAGAAACGAGGAGTGTGTGTGTGAGGGGGGGGAGAAAGTAGTTAAAGTTTGATTGCACTCTCTTTAATGATGTTGGGAGTGTCCTCTGAAAGCTGCAAACTTCGCTCGCTGTTCGTTCCCTCTCTGCTGGGCACGCATCACTCCATCCACAGAGTGTTCTATACTGATGCTCTCCCTGAGATGCTGTGGCAGCCATGTTGCCCGTCACGACTGGCTGCTTTGGAACACTTTCCTGAGCGGTGTGACAGCGTTCGGGCAAGAAGTCCCCAGACATTACCATACCCACCCCCTAAAGCACACACACACACACACACCCTTTTTTAAAACCTCTTCTTTTACTTTTTAATTCGGTTTCTAAATATTCCCTTTCTTCCACCCTCTTCCCTTTTCTCTCCATATCTATATTATTCTCCCCCCTCCTTTTCTTCTCATGAGCTACATACAAGCGTGGACACACACGGTGCCTCTGGTTTCAAGACAAGGAGATTTGACTTGCATGAGGTCTTGGCCTATGCATCTCTCCATTTAAGAAGTGTGTGTGTGTGTGTGTTTTGTCTTCTACGTGCGCGTTCGTACTGGTGTGTAAAGCGCATGCTAATGTGGGATGGGATTGGTCCTTGGGATCAGACTGAAGATGACAATCCAGGGGGCACATTGTGTGGGCCAGCAAACTGGGTTCCACAGATGGGAGGAGAGAAAGGGAGACAGAGCTGTAGACAGAGACGGAAGGAGAGGGCCGTCGTCCTCAGCATCACTCTTTAACTTCATTTTCGATTCGCACTCTCCAGATCCAGTAGCCACTATGAAGCCTGCTTTTGTGAGTATTGATTCCTTTACAGGCAGCAGCCCCACTGGAGGCTCATTAATCCAGTCTACCCAGCATTGAAAGAATTTAATGGAAAGTAATTGAAGCTTTCAAGCATTACTTTAGATATTCTATTTCTTGTAAAGCCTCTTTGTTATGTCTTCATGACGGCTTGTTGCTTTATTTGCCAAATGCAGCGCAATAAAATGGGGAAACTCTGGAGTCTCTCCATGTCGTCTTTCCACTTCTGAGTGCGCTCTTTAAAAAATTAATCCTCTGTGGCCACTTCATGCAGCATTTTGTGGTTCTCCTTTTCTCTCTTGTATTGCCATGCTCATAAAACCAGTTTGGTTAGCTTTTATTTTCTTTGGAGTAGCCGTGTTTTTTTTTATGGTGAAATATTTGACCTGCTGAGATCAAACCAAACTGTGGGTGTGTGTGTGTGTGTGTGTGTGTGTGTCACGGCCCGATGCAACCAGCAGGGGAAATCTACACTCTAATCCCCAGCAAGGGGGAAAACATTAGAGCCACGACTTCAGAGTTTGTCAATAGAGTGAAGAGATGTTGTTTCTCTTTAGTGCACAAAGGATTTCACCTCCTTTCACCTTTCTGGACGACCATTTTTTTGGGGTGCAAAGTTGTGTGGAAGGGACATTGTTCCTAAAAGCACAAGCATGACATTGGACTATTTCAGGAGAAAGCTGATTGGACTGCTGACAGTGCTTTGTCCCACTGTGGCATTGAGGTGTTGGCACCTGCTTAAACTCTGGCGAGTTTGTGATCCCCTTGATGCCATTTGCTCGTCCACAGTTTTCATCCAGCCCCCTGTTTTTGTGCCAGCGTCCCAATTTGAGGCCGGGGCACACTCTCTGCTGCAACCTTTTGTTTCCAACAAGCCGTGCCAGGCATCCATTAGCTCTCCCACCATCCTTCTCTTTGAGCTTGCGTGTTGTTCGAGCTTCTTCAAGACTATAAATGAACAATAAAGTAGCAGCCAAGTTATTCTGCGCAGTCATCCTGGACCAGCAGACCTGCTGCGAGGAGCATGATAAATGGGTTGATGCGCTTTTAATCTCACCACGACCTGCTCTCATCGCGGTCGGCTCTTCAGCTGTTGACCTCCACCTCGCCGGTGACTTTTGACCCGGCTCATTGTATCTCCTCGCTCACACTGCGCCTCGCTCACAATGGATGCCTCTCCATTTCGGGTCTCTATTAATCCGACACAGCAGCACAGAAACACATTCCACTCTCTCTCCTCTAGTAACTCTCAGGCCACTGGGCTTCGTAGTCCTCTAAGGTGAAACTCTGAGGCCTTTTTCTTGATGTGTTTTACCTTGAGGAACCCACTGGGCTGTGTCCCCTTAGAAGGATATATTTACCCAGGACCAACACTATATCAGACATGACTGGTCGCTCGTATTCCCTTTTTATATTACAGGACAGATGAAGCTGATACACAGAGGCATCTGAGGGGATTATTATTTTACATGCACATACTTGTGTTTAAATGAAGAAGCTTGGTACGCTGACCTTGTCTGTTTGGTGCAATGGCAACCAGACATTCTCAGTTCTTTCCTCTTATACACATCATTTCATTCTTATTGGGGTCCTGAGTTTATTACAGATGCTATTAGTGGTGGACTAAAAAGACCATCTGTGCTTCAGAAGTAGCCTTGGCAGTCGGACGGCGTGTCACGAGGTGGATCACAGCTCCTTATTGTCCCCCTTCTGCTCATTGAGGGGTGACGCCAGTGACAGAAGTGCTGTCCTCCCTTTTAGAACAAACCACGGCCACTTCATCAGACAAGAGCTTCTTCTTCCCCGTCCTCGTTATCACAGGAGCTACACCAGCTCCCCTGTGGGACAGATTTAAACACATTAAGACTTTGTAAGAAATTCTCAATAGTAAAAACAAAGACTTTAAGGAAAAAAGGCTTCTTGTGTTGGTATGGTAAATGTTAGATTAGCACCAAGACAGGAGATAGCAGGGCTATTCCCAAAGGTAACAAGAGGGGCACCTCCAACATGTTTTATCTAGTTTGTGTAATCTGTATGGATTGTGGTTCACAGGGGTTATAACATCCTGGATTCTCTACTGGTTGACAGGAACACTCCAGGTGCTGGTTGTTGAAACACTAATCTCAGGTCACCTTCCGATTTTCTGTAGGAACTGTGTCAAGTCATTTTAGTCTAGTGGTTTGATTCTTGCATTGGATGTGAGAAGTCGATCGTTCAGATCCCGGACGAGCCTCCCTCACAACCATCCCTGGATGCCGGCCACTTCAACAATAATATTGCTGTTTATTGACTGATGCAGTCATGATGTGGTGCTGATAGTTACTTTCAGAGATCGTGCGACTAATGAACCAGGTCAATACGCAGTATTCTCATCAAGTACAAGTAGAATGAGATGGATGAATAGCCAATAATTCTTTGCACTCACCCTTTTCTCACATGTCTTGTTTCTCCAGTTGCTTGATAGAAATTAGATGTTTATCCTATGAAGAGTTGATTGTGAACAAAGCAGAGAAGCTATTATAAGACAGTCCTTTGCTTTGTCCTTTACACTGCAGCAGAGTGTGTTTCTATGTCTCAGTTTAACTTTGGTGTTCATCTTTAACCCATCTCATGGTGTAATCATTGCAAACACACTTAGCATGCACAGTTTTACATTTTCAATAGTTACATTTGGGTTTAATATCAACTGTATGGTGGAGTGTTACTAAGGATTTCTATCACAGCCCATTCATACCTTGCACGGTGTACGTGGGCGCACGCAAGGGCGGCAAAACAAAACTCTGAATGTGAACTCTCTCAGCAGACACTGACGACATCTCCCACCACAAAACCACGGAGATCTAATTCCGTTGACAGCGTAAGATATCCATCCTCATATAAATACCTTCTGGTCCTTCTGGGATTTGCTTCTGTCCTCTTCTGGGGCATTCTTTGTAGAGGTAGATGAGATTCTGTCAAGAGTTCATGAACCCTTTTCGGAATGATATAATCACAGTGATTATTCATTTCATCCTTTGAGACAGTTTAGAAGCTTTAATTTACTTTAAGCTATTAAGTGTAACAGCAGCACATTTACTAATTCTTATGAGTTAGATTCCTCTCTGGTCCTGTGACGGACGTGTCTCCAATTGCATAATATTTGTCACTATTGAACGTCTGATTGACGAACAAACATTGGTCTCCTGATGGCTTTAATTGCCTAATACAGTTATACTAATATGGATATATGACCTTTCTGGGGGCTGTAATGCTCATTACACTCTAACTTTCAGACAAAGTGACACATTTCCAAAACAAAAAAGGCCCAGTAAAGATAGGTATCCACTCCTGTTCATAACGTGGCCTCGAACCCAAAAAGAGCTGGAGTGACAGCAGCACTGTCCGTCTCTACGTCGTCACCTCAGATGCTCAGGTGTCCATGTCTCCGTGCTGTGACAGGTGTAATATTGCAGCCTCATTGCCCTCTGCTGCTTCAATATGCCTATGAATATATTTCAAGCCAATGACAATATTCTGCTCAGGTATTCCTTCCAGCTTGCATGTGTATGACATTTAAATATTAGCGAATGTGCTTGGACACAGCGCCCAGGAAATGCATTGTGTAGAGATGCATGAAATTATTACAAGACTTCATGGTGGTCTGGGATTTCTGTTTTTGTTTTACAGTTTTGGTTTATTGCTCTTTCTGCCTCTGGAGCTTCGGTTGCCTCTGTTATAAGTAAAATATCACACAGATAGATTAGCCGATACAAGGCTTTTCTCTTAAATACAAGACAAGCATGAACGACTTCAGATTCCTTCTGCATTGTTCTCCTGGACTTGCAAACCTTTTTCTCTCAGCTTGTTCTCTTTGACAAACTGTTTGCTTTGTGGTCATTAATGCCAGATTAAAGGACTGGGGTGTAAATCTATAATGTTTTTGGCTGCAGGCAGCACATCAGTCGCTGTCAGTACCTCTCCAATACGAGGCAATAAAAACGACTGCAGATGAAGTTGCCCTTCAAAATTAATTGTGTGACTTCAATAAGCACTGTGACATGCAGTGGTTAACTGTTTGAAGCATGGGGGCGGGTCTTAGTATATTTCTGGTGAGGGGTGGAGGCTGAACCATGACGGACCCTGCAGTTTCTGATATCTCTCTATCTTCTGTTCTTGTCCGCAGATCGAGAAGATCATGACACTGATTGGTGCTGGCATCGATTTTTCCAGGGATCAGCAATATGCTACGCCAGGTAGAGTATGTTCATTACTGCCAATGCCAAGTCATGCTGTGACATTTTAAAGGGAAACGCCACTGACTTTACACTCGGTCCTGCGGGGGTGTATCTGCACATGTTGAAAAAAGTTTTTGAAGCCTCTGTGGCTGCATGAGATAAATAATCTGGCGGTTGTGGAATAAAAAAGAAATGAGGTCACCTGACCTCTTCAGCCTTCACTGTCAGGAGAATCAAGATGAGCTGCATGTGAGTGTGCAGTATAATATCTTTTATTGACTATCATGAGTCCAACAAAGTTGTACAGGTTCAGTTAGAGTTTAACACCCTGAAACTGACTGTGTGTTGCTTCACTCACATTTAAGGGGAAAAACAGTAGATTGTTCTTCTTGTAGCTTTTCACAACTACATTGTGTATTTGCCAGAGGTCAGATTATAACGAGCACAAGCGCAGTGTGGTCGTTCTTAGGCGCAAAAACTGCGTGGCCGTCCCTGTTCACACCTGCTCTTATGGTGCAGTATATGGTGAGGGCATTCAGGAGCGCTCCATGCATCGCGGCCTGATGAAGTGGATTGTACGCAGATGTTCTTCTTTCGATGACTACCTGTCCTTTAAATCAATCACACATCTTATCAACTGCAGGATCGAGCACAACCACCACGGACAAATGACGAATTTCAAAAAGGCAAACACAACATTGCATTGATGCACATTGTCTGCAAGTGCAAAGAATCAACAGAAGGGGTTTTGTCAGAGGAATAGATGAAGTGCTCAGATGACTGGATTTTAAAAGTATTTTGTCATGTGGGGGAAAGGAAACAGAAACTCCTTATTTTAAGTTGTTATATCTGACATATAATCAGCATGGTTTTATGTCAGACACACGGGGGTCAGACAATAACAACTGCGCCGAGAGACACATTAGGAGATGAGTTTCTCACTGTAATGTTATGTCTTTGTGTTAAGGACTCTGTACCTGCTCCCTTGTGTGTTCTTCAGGCTTTTCAAAAGCTTTTTGTCAGGGTTGAAGGATGGGGCCTGGGGACCGTGGTAATAAACCCAGACAACTATTTCCCTTCAGCTTTTCACGCTCGCATTATTCAATACTCACCTGCAGTTTACACTTTGCCTAAGCCTCATTTTGATATATTACAGCAATGCAGCAGCAGATGTACCATAACTTAGCACATCTTCGGCTGTCTTCTTATTCTAGCCCTCCTGTTTGTTAAGCCCGCCACTGGAGTGAGCTGTTTAAAATATTAACCGCTTCCTATGTCAGGGGACAAGCTAATTTTTATTTGTACACTTGAGGAAAGCTGAGACTGCTGCATTGAATTAGTCAGCATCACTTGCATCATCGCTCTTATCTATAAGATGCTCGTTCAGTGTGCTTTCACTCCTCTGTGGGTCTGAGGCTCAATCTTTTTAGCTGCCCGAGCCACAGCTCCGTCTCAATCAAGCTGCTGTCAGCAGGCTGTCAAGGGACTCGCTGGAGAGGCTCTCTGTTTGATGCACATGTGAGCGCAGCATCACTTCCCCCCCTCTCTCTCGCTCTCTTTCCTCATTCAGACCAGCCTTTGCCTCCTTTCAGTGTTGAATGGGGAGCTGTGATGTCTCCAGCTGATTGGCCCTGTGCCCTGCAGTCCGCTGTACTTTTCTCCTCTCAACTGATCAACGTCTGCATCAGTGTGAGAAAAGACCAGACTGAGTTACAGAAGCTGCTGCAATTCAAGAGCGAATGCAAATAATGAGGGATGGGGGTCTGTAGATGCAGCGGTAGCTCAGGCACCTGCAGGGTTTCAGAGAGAGAGAGAGGGGGGGGTGGAGATCAGCATTCACTGAGGGGAGAGAGAGAGAGAGAGAGAGTAGGGAGGGGAGAGAAATGTAGGCAGCAGAATTGTGCCAGCAATGACAATAGATGGACGCCACCTCAGCATCTGTAAGATTAGGTGGTCCGTTCCCGAGACTGGAGCAGCAGTTCGTGGACTACAGGAGCTTCTTATAGAAATTAGCTGATCTCATTGAGGAGAAACCGTTCTAGCAGAGGAGTTCATTCTGGGGACCAGCTTTTACTAAAGTGCTTCTTTAAAGTAGCTGATTGGATCCTTCAGAGGTTTTTTTTTTTGCTCTTCGATTCTGGTGACCATGGGATTAAAGACGTGGGAATATCTTCCAGAACAGGATCGGTATTGTAAATAGACGAAGATGGCAACAACAAGGGACAAAAGAAGCTTTTAAAATGTGTATTTGAATGTGTGTTTTTACATGCGTTGTTGTGATATATGTTTATTATTGGAAGTTATTGTAAGGTAAAGACAAATCTTGTGGAAAAAGTTAACCCTCTTTATTTTTAGCGATGTTTGACCAAGAGGTAACAAAGTTATCCAATAAAACTATGATACGCTCTCAATCAATCGCCGTTGATTCAGTAGTTTCTGTTAGCCGCTCTGCATTTGCTGCTTTCCGTCAGAGCCCTGTCATGTTCTCCGCTCCCTGTCTATTATAGGTGCTGTGGATTATATGATAAGTAGGCTGGATTTGGGAATTAGGGATGAGCGTTTTTGGTAATTAAGAGTTTTTCCGCCCACATGTTTCCAAAGAACTTCCCAGTGTTGTGAAACAAAGCGCTTCCCCTGGATAAACTCCACCTCCGTGACGAACTGCTTCGCCTCTCCTGTCTGACCTCTCAGCTGCAAGTGTGCTTCCTCTGACATGGGACATTATATTTCAGATTGTGTTCCTGGCTGACCGTCATGAGTATGTTGTGAATATTAGCTGGAAGTCATCATCTCCTTCCGCCCCAGAGAAAAGGGGTTTCTTAATTCTTTAGTTTTTGTGGTTCGGCCCCTCGCTGCCCTGCGGGAGCTGATGCCCTGTCCACCAAAGACACTGTCTCTCCTGCCGTCCTGTTGCCAGTGCGCTCGGCTCTGCTGGCCGAGAATGATGTGGCAATGCCACGTCTCGTCCTCAGAGTGCCGCTGCTACCGGCTGAAAGGTTTCTCTCTCCTGAAACGCTTTCCCCTGTCAGCAGGTGCTGCAGGCCGGCTGCTGGACCAGCCTGTTGGAGACTGGCTGGAGCACGTAGGGCTGCCGCAGTACGAGAGCAAGCTACTCCTCAATGGTTTTGACGACCTACACTACATGGTGAGTTCCCTTTTATTCATGACTCGTATCTTATGGCCCGAACTTTCCATGTACTTTTCTCACTTCTTTCCTTGTGTGTGATCACTTTCTGTCTCTCTCTGTTTACTCACTCCAGGCTGTTTCTGTGCAAACTAATCTGATTGTGTTGCCGCCCCCCTATTAGCTGTGTGATAATCCCATTAGCTTTGTCTAAAGGTCGATTAGCTGAGATCCTGCTATGACCCCACCCACTGCGTCATGATTGCAATATTGTATTACAGGTACATAATTCAATATCTTATGATTCATCACAGGCTTTATAATATTAGAAATATTGAGTTACTCATTCAATGTCAGAATGTTCATCCTGCTCTTCTGACTGTGAGACAGAGCGTTCATTGATGATCTGCTTTTGACACCTCCGTGGTAATGTCAAATACTAAGTTTACAGCAACTTGGACATCAGTATACATATAGTGTGTTGAACCGGTTTTATACTCTTGACTGCCAACCAGTCGGCCTCCAGCTGAGCAGGCTGCTGTCATGACCTCTCACTTACAGTCAGTGAGTCAGCTGACAGAGAAGCAGCTGATGCTCGTCCAGATAAAGAGCGTCTCAATGAGCAACAGGAAGCTGGTGCCCTAAAAAACATGTTTATAGAGCCCATATTGTGCAACCCCATGAGTCGCTTTTGTCAATAAAGGGGAACTGTGGGCTAGTTGGCATCTTTGAAGGAAGACAGACATCTAGTTTGCCAAGATGTAAACTCTCCCCTCCTCCATCAGTCCCAATATGTTTTCATACATACAATGGAACACAATCAGTCTCTCTTGTGCATCTCCTATGCTTTTGCACACAACTCCCACATCACCCTCCACCCTCCCATGAATGCATATGCACCACTGGCCAGACTGCGTTCGTGCAGAATGACAATGGGGAAAAAGGGAGAATGCACAAAGTGCTGTATGCACACCACTGTGTTGTTGCATATTTAAACGTAGAGATTTCAATACTCTGTAATACCAGTACTCTACTGAATAGCAAGCAAAGAACTGGACCACCTTTTTCCCGACGGCACAGGGCGTGAAAACGATGACATCATGACAACAGCAGTCACAAGTTGAACCCGTCCCGCGGAGACGGGAATAGAATACAGTGTAAATATCTGCTAATTGAGTTACTTCAAACTCGCGTAGTCCCAACCTGGAATGTATTATCATAGTGATGAAGGTCTGATGATGAGAATTAATGACCCTGACAACACTGCGGTCCATGTTCATCATTTATTTTTTTTTAAATGCTAATTAGTCTTGTAAATTCCGGCAAATTACAAATTGTGGACCTCAGGAGAGCAGATGTTCTTCTTCTTCTCGCTGCCTCCGTGTTGTGCAGGGGTCTCATTTTTTTCAGGTGTGCATTAATATTGATAGCAACGTTCCACTCTCATGGGCAGTGTGACAAAGCAAGAAACCTAACAGGGAACTTATCACACTCCTATAGCATGGATTATGTCCAAAGCTGTGTCTGACTCCATTCATACGTGCATGGGTAATTTTTAATCTACTTTATATAACCAGAGAATAAAGAATCCCTCCATTTATCTGCCAGTCTCGCTCTCACCCAGTGTCGTCAACAGCCAGGTTTAATTCTGTGTTGAAGCCTCTGAAGTGATTCTCGAGCTTTAATCTTTTTCTACTGTCTCTTAGTCTTTCACGCCCTCCTTCCTCAGCCCAGATTCCTTCCCCCCCTTTCAAAGCCGGAGCAATAATATCTTTAAACGAGGCTTAAAGACCACCTGGATCGCGATCGGGAGAGGATTTTGGAAAAAGCTCTAAACTTGAAACAGTGTGTCCTTCCAACAGTAAACGTTGACCTCAAAGAATCACAGTTGTGTCTCAACTTGAAATGAGAATTGCTTTTCAGTCACCTTGTCTTTGCTGAAAACGTTTCTAATTGTGTTTTAATATGTAGTTGTGAATAAGACACGATTGAACAGAACATCGTCGTAACAGTCACGCTTTGCTGTGTTTCCTTATAAGTAACAAACTCCGACATAAACCTGGATACATATACGCTACCCAAGGAACAAAACAACTTTAGAAGTGGAGGTCTCTGGGTCTAAAGGAACACGCATACACAGACGCCTCGTGTTTTCTGTTAGATGTCACTGATATAAATCACTGCTGTTAGTTGCATTATAAAAACAGTTACATCATTGGACTGTGTCAAACTTGGCCTTGTGTATGTTCCCCAAATCAAACTGCGAGGTCCTGCCGGCAAGTGTTGTTGCCGAGGACCGGTGTTATGCTGAGCTTTGCACCAGAACATTTCAGGTCTCACGCCGAGTGATAATTAGTAACAGCATGAGAAGATGTGCTTGGTTGTAGTGAGTGCTAGGTTCAGCTTGTCATTTTGTAGAGGATAGTTTAGTTTCGTCCTGCAGGCACCCGGTGGAACATTCCTGCTCATCCCGGACACATTTTCACGTGTTTTTTTTTTGGGACAATGTGACACAGTTACACTCGCGCCCTGATTCCCTAGGAAGCAACGGTTTAGAAACATCGTGTCCTCTGCAGCAAATGTGAACTGAGATCAGGAATTAAAGAGTGTTTACTCTGCCTGTCGGACCTCTGTTATCTCTGTCTACCCTGCAGGCTCGCTAGAGAAGTGGATCAATAACAGCAGTGATTGTGTTGTGTTCACGCAACGAAGCAGAGAAAAGCCTTTTCTGAAACCAATTAGTGTATCTTATCGACTCGTGGTGCAAATGTCCCGATGAAACAAGCGCCGCGAAGCGTCGTTGGTACTGACACGTAACAGTAATTGAAACGAAACAGCCCCTTTCTGATCCGCGTCCGAGAACAGCCTCAGCTGTGACGGGGTCAGCCATCAGAGCGCCGAGTTAGTTTGTATTCAACTGTGTCGCGGACTCACTTCTGCTGGGACATCACTTTATGTGGAAGCAGTGCGCACAGAGTGAGCTGGAGAAGAACAAATTTACTTTGAAGTCTCCAGTCTGTGGAGGCGACTCATTGCGTAACAGAGGCAAATACCTCTTAAGAAAACCTTGCTTTCGGTATAAAGTGGCGTGAAGGTGAGAGAAACTTAAGAATACAAAACATCTGTTTGTACTTTCTGGCTGCATCTGTGGTATCTCAGCTCAGCAGCAGCATGGTTATTTTCTCCCATTAGATAAATGCAAAGTGGCTCGGCCACCGAGTCAATGGCACCAAAGCCTGCAGACACGCTGGAAATAAAGTAATGGCTTTGTGCATTAGAAGCTAAAGGATTGCAAATGGACTAATTGATTTTTCTGTAGCGCTAATGTTGATGTATTGTTCTCTATTTGCCTGTTTATGCAGGGATTAGATTGAATATAAAGTCTTTGCACACAATCAAAGCCTCGTCGCTGTTTTTCCGAGAGCCAGGACAAACTATGACTTTCACTGTTGTCGGTCGTCCGTCCTTGAGACGGTCAGAATAAGTGATCCGTGCTCCTGAAATCAGAGTGCTTAAACCGGAGGGACTGCAGTGGCTGTCTGTCCCGGATAGGCAGGGAGGAGAGCAGCATTTTAATGAGAGGACGAAGGGGAAAGCGGTGATGGATGGACCGACACAAGCACAGACACACACACCCTCTAGCTTTGCTCTACTGTAGATGTTTGTCTTTTCACACGTATCGTGCTGATGTCTCCCGACTATTTAAAATGGAAAGCGTTTTACCACTCAAGTCGCTGCCAGATCTCTCAGGTCAAAATCTATGTGTGGGGATAGATGGCTTAGAAAGATGTAGTGGTGATGAGATCATTATCACGTCATCTAAAGACACTAATATACAGTTACTGAGCTTCAGTCAGTGTAGTCTGGTAGCAAAACGTGGATTCGAGCTATAGCACTTAACAGTTGATACTTCCTTTAAGATGCTTTAAACAGTTAGATATTAATTATTAAAATTGCCAATGACTGGTGCAGTACCTGTTAGAGACATGGCTGTTTGAAGCATGTGCTTGTTTGGAAAAAGGCTCATTGTTTAGCTCCCGGTAGCATTGAGTTGTCTTAAATCTGTTCTTGGCAATGAATGAAAACGAACAAACACATGTTTGAAACTCCCCAGAGTGCACAAACACACACGATTTGATAGGTTAATACATGCAGAGATACCTGTTTTGCAAATTAACTATTCAATTAATCTATAAGCTGTATGCAAAACTATTTGAGAAAGTCTTCTCTTCAATAAAAAAGGTTTACCTTTAGAGACAGAGACGGAGAGAGAGACACAGACAGACAGAGAGAGAGAGAGAGAGAGAGAGAGAGAGATTCCTCTTTATAGTTAGATTGATTGCTTCTGAAACCCAGAGGGCCCATCTGGTCTTTCCACTTCACTTCTGATAATAATATTTGCTTTGTTAATATTTCCTGCATGTTTTACACACATGAGAAATATTAAAACTCCTCCACTTCGGAATTAAAGGTGCCTAAAACCACCCCAGCGGATGGGATGACTGACTGAAGAGCCGGTCTGTCTGAACTGGATTTCTCCCCACAGAGTCTCGTATCAGTTCATCTCCAGTGGGACAGTAATTCAATGATCCACGCTCTGTGAAAGTGCTATTATCCATCCAGCTCCCCAAATAGTTCCAATCCGCAGCCGAGGAGGCGGCAATCAGCGCGTTGCTTCCCCCAGATAATGAGCTTTAAGTTGTCAGTTCAGTGAGGGCTGTTCTGAAAGCAAGAGAGACGCGTCATGTAAGAGCTCCAACTGGTTCGGACTTGTTGTCAACTTGTCTTTCTTTCTTTTCTTGTTTCTTTTTTTACCTCTCTTTCTCTCTCTCTTTATATATTTCTTTCTGTTTCTATTTCGTTTTTTCTTTTTCTTTCTCTTTCCCTTTGTTTCTTTTTCTTTCTCTTTCTTTCTTCTTCTTTCTCTTTCTTTCTTTCTTTCTCTTTCCCTTTGTTTCTTTCTCTTTCTTTCTTCGCCTCTATTTCTTTCTGTCTCTCCCTCCGTCTTTCTTGTCTTTTTCTCCCTCTGTCTCTCACTCTTTTTTCTTTCTCCCCCCTCTTTCACTTTATTTCTCTCTCTCTCTCCATGGGGATGGTTGAGGGGAGTCACTGGAACCAGATGTGTGTGCAGTCCTGTCGGATGTTTCTGGCCTTGGATCATTCACCGAAACACTGTGTTGGCAATACTTCTTTAGAATGATAATCGACTGCTGCCAGTAAATGTCTCTCTCTGTCTTTCATCTCAAACCTTCTCACAGACCGCCTGATGAAACCCCCTCACATTAGACACGTATGCATTATGAATGCGATATCACTCTATTGAAGTGGCTTGCTCAGCAACACTGGGATGGATACTGTGATGCACGCGCAACATTACACTGATTACTCTGAAGTTTTTACATGCACAGGCGGCCTCGCCCTCCCCCTCTCCTCGTCCTTTCCACCCCTTGTTTGTATCTACAGCGTCTGCATGAAAAACAGGTTGTCAGGTTTGACCTACAGACTTCTTCTATCTCGTTACCGTTCCGTGTGACTGCGTGTGTGTGTGCGCCTAGGTGAGCACACCATAGGATTAACCTGGGCTTCGTATTGAAGAGTCAGCCACATGAGGCCTGAGCCATCTCAATTTATTTCTCTCAGGCAGCAGCTTCCAGGGAGCATCTTGATAACAGATGAGGTGTAGTTGCTGAGTTTTTCTTTAGAAGTAACACAGTGAGCATTTATTGTGCTTTATGGCTCAACAAGATTAACTCTCCTTGGTCGTCTGCCTAGTAATGCTTCATGAACTCATTTACTTTGACTGCTGAAGACTGATTTCAGGGTGAAAACAGAGTCTTTATCTATACATGTCAGTATGTTTTGATTTTCTTCCCCCTGCGGCCGTCCACTCCACATGGCTGCACAAGTATTCGTGCCCCTCTATCTCATACCGCTGACCCCTCTGTAACTCTGACATTGATTTATGACTCCTTTCTCCATTATCCATTACCTGCCACACGGTCTCAAAGGTGTGTAACCAAAGATGGATCTGACCATCGCTCACACATCCCTTCCCCTCCCCTCCCCCACACACTTAAGTCTCATTTCAGGGGTTATTGACGTGGCCCCGTTGCCTGCGGTGAGTGCGTTGGGTCCTTGGGAGGAGTTTGAAAATCTCACTCAGGAGTAATTGACCCTTTTTTCTGCAATGGCAGCATTATTTGTGATCAATACTAACCCTTCAGGCTCTCCCCCTCGTCTTAACTAGATGTTACATCGGCGTGTCCTGTGCTTCGATTGTCATCCCTGCTTGAAAATAATTTTTAGACATTTATTCATATTACTTGTGTGTTGAATTCAACTTGAGAATTACCCTAAAGATTGTGTAAAAGTTGACATTTTATGCGTTGCTGCAGAGAGAAATTGACTTTAAGCTCTATAGTATGTACTACAGCTTCACCAATATTAAACTAAGTTCTGTTGTTTTGTCTTGTGTGATGCAGGGGAGCAATGTAATGGAGGACCAAGACTTGAGAGAGATTGGGATCACAGACCCGAGCCACAGAAAGAAGATCCTGCATGCATCACGTTCCTTTCCCAAGGTAACGAATCAATGATTACTAATCTCAGCATAGTTAGCCTCTGATGTTAGATCCCAAAGTGTTAATCTGCCCTCAATTCCACAGCATGTCTAAGCTATAGTGTCTACCATGTACACATTATTGTAGCCACTTCCCTCAAATTATGTCTTAAGTCATCAGCACATCAGTGTGCCTCAGAATGTGCAGGTATGAGTGAGTGATTTGGTCGTCTCCCACAGGTCAAAGCACTGGGCTGTGACGGCAGTGGCTCTCTATCCTCCTGGCTGGAGAATCTGGGCCTGCAAGAGTACTTGCACAACTTCCTGGCCAGCGGCTACCGCACTCTGGACTGTGTCAAAAACCTTTGGGAACTGGAGATTGTCAATGTGAGTCACAGTGACGTACGCGGCCTATGTGGAGTATCAGAGGGTGAAATTAGTTTTCTAAGTGTGTTCAGGAGAAGGGACAAGTTTTGATGGTTTACTCTAGAGGCATTTTGGGAAGTGAAGAAACCCAAACTCTGAAGGTGAACACCGTTCCAGCAAAACTTCTCCCTGCTCCGTTATTTAACCAGATTATTCTCCTCTCCTCCAGGTGCTGAAGATCACCCTACTTGGTCACAGGAAACGCATCATTGCTTCCTTAGCGGAGAGGCCTTATGAGGAACCTCCCATCAAGCCACCTCGTCTCTCTCAGATCAGGGTGAGGAATCAGAAGGTTCCTTGTTCGATCCAAGGCTCCCTCAGTCTGTTGAAGGGTGTTGAATAGTTTCTTCATCAGTGTGTGAATGTGTTAGCAGCTTTGCATAGCACCTTCTGCCAACAGTGTGTGAATGTGACTGAATGAGGTAACATTGTAAAGCACTCTGATCAACGAGAAAGGAGCTATATAAAGCACCCCCGTATACGTCAGAAGGTGTGTGTGGAGCTGTGTGAGAGTTTGATGTGTTTTCTACCCTTCAGGTTTGACACTGTTAGCTTCCATCAATGGTTGTTGCCAAATTTTTAATCGAGCAAAATGAAGTACTGAGCAGATTATTGTTAGCTTCATCATGGGACATATAAATATGTCTGACTCTCTGTCTCCAGTGCCAAGACCTGCCTGGGTCTGCGTCTCCACTTAGTCAGATGGAGTCCTACGCAGGCCACTCAATGGACCCCCTGCTGCCAGCAGGAGAACAAGCAAGGAAAAAAGTGCCAGATACCGACTACGATGTCGCCCAAAGACATCGTAATGACCGACACAGATCACATGTATGTGGTGTATGTGGATCTCTCATTTCAGCTGTGTGTTCTCCACACTGTGACCTATGACCCATTCATGTCGTCTTTGGCCTTTTCATTTTCCAGGAACGGTATGAGGAACGACATCGAGAGCCCCGTCTGACTCTGAGGCCGCCCAGTCTGGCTGCCCCATATGCCCCGGTCCAGAACTGGCATCACCAACCTGAGAAGCTCATCTTTGAATCCTGCGCCTATGAAACCAATGTGAGCTTATCCCTCTCTTTATTGCAAATGAAGTTGTCTATCATGAGTATTTTGGTGAATGCATCATATCTCATTAACGTCGTCCATTCCCTTATAGTACCTCGGTTCCATGCTTATTAAGGATCTACGGGGTACTGAGTCCACCCAGGATGCCTGTGCCAAAATGCGGGTATGTGACAAAATCCCTTCTGTAATCTCAAACATATTCTACTTATTAGCTAATTCTTACGAGCTTTTCTGCATGTACGTTTTATTTTTCCTCTCAGAGGTCAACAGAACAAATGAGAAAAGTCCCGACCATCGTCCTCTCAATCACGTACAAGGGTGTGAAGTTCATTGATGCAGCAAATAAGGTAACTCTACCCCTGCATGTCTTTGGGGTCACGTTATACATTCTATTTAACCCAGAGCATGTTTGCCTTTGTGATATTGTGAGCTCATGCCATCAATCTGTCTAAATCGAATTCCAGCAAGTTTATGTCAGCTTGTGCGTATTTCCTGGCAGGAAGAACGTCTGCACAGATTGACATTTATTTGACATCCATAAAATTGTTTTAAAAGGTTGCCTTAGAACCTCGGCCTGGTATTTATTTCTAGAACATACTCTGTGTGACTTTGGGTTCATATTGTATTTGTTTTTTAATAATGACATCACATGGAAACTCGAAGCATCACTGAGTCTTTGTCATTCATCTCCTCTCATTGCAGAACATCATTGCGGAGCACGAGATCCGTAATATTTCCTGTGCAGCCCAGGACCCGGAGGACTTGTGCACATTTGCCTACATCACTAAGGACCTGCAGACTAGCCACCACTACTGCCACGTGTTCAGCACACTAGACGTGGTACTGATACACACTCTGTCTTTCTGACAACAAGGCACACAAATCTAGTGTTAGCTTGCATAAACAAAGGTGTTAGTGAAGGAGGCTTTTCTAGAGAGTGCTGAAAATGTACCTTACTGTTGAATCTGAATTCCTCACACTTCCATATTTATGTCTGTAACACTGATGGGATGTGACAGCCTGCACGGTCAACACTGTTATCTCTCGGCCGCCCTATCTCTTCGAGGTGTCACGCTTCAGTTGGGGTTATTGCCATGTCGTAGACGTGGTGCTACTCTGGCCATGATAACCAGCCCTGCAATACTTACTCTGTCCCCCCTGAGATCTGATAATTATCCTGCTAATCTGCCTCATCATGTAGCGAGGGTCATTCCAGTCTGCAGCCATGAGGAGCTTAACCGTGCTCAGTTTCCACTTGGTTACGGACACACAGGGGTCTCACTAAATGCTGCTGCAATTTAACACAGCCATTAGATCTGATCAGTAATATTGGCTGCTTATTCAATTGAGTGATATGCAGATATAGAGCTTCTGACTGTGTTGTAAAGATGCTGTGTTCCCACCACATTATTGCCTTAAGTGCTTCCCAAGGCACAAAGTGTGAATCTTGAATCCCCGCTCCACTACGTGTGCGATGACAAACACTTCTTTAGTCTAAATCTTTTGTTCATATTCGGAGGCTGGCAGTTTAAAACAGTAGAATGCAGCAGCAGCAGCAGCTTTAATGCTAACAGGGGATGTTTCCAGCTCAGGTGCTGAGGAGCTGGTTGCTGCTGCACAATACTCCCAAGACAACTGCCACCTCTCCTGGATGTGCAGCTCAATTTTGAAGAAGTTTCAAGGAAGGGAAACTTTGTTCTGATGTCGTTTGCTGCCTCATATAGTTTTGTTCCCTTGACTGAAAACAAAACTGTGCTTAGTTTAGTTAGACAGTTCTGTCGTTTCTGATATGGGACTGTATCGAATGCTTAAAAGGGCCGCCTGTTCTCTCTCCCTGTGCTAGAACCTTACCTATGAGATAATACTGACGTTGGGGCAGGCGTTTGAGGTAGCCTATCAGCTGGCTCTGCAGGCCCAGCGGACCAAACAGCACCAGAACCTCCCAGTGGGACCAGGTTCAGACGTCATTGAGACCAAGTCCAGCCGACCTGTACCTAAACCACGAGGCAGTGTACGTAAGTCAGGGGTGAGTAGGACAAACTTAAAGTAGCATGCAGACAACTGAAACTGAAGCAAATCATACATGACTTAAGTCACCCTGACACCTGATCTAATGCTTATGTTTCCATGGCAACACACATCTAACTCTTAACCAACAAAACAGCTTAGAGCGTTTGTGTTTGTCTTCAGCTATTCACACCATCGATCATCAGATTGTGCTGATGTTTGTCTGTCCATTAGCATTAAACCATTAAGAGCTGACTTGAATATAAATGAGATAATTACACCCCAGGGACCCGTCACACGTCTCCGTGTGCAGCTTAATGAACTAAAGAGGATCTTTTAAGAATGCGCTTGTCACTGTCACTCGTTCAGCACCGTCTTGTGTTCCCCTCACCTCGATATTTTGATATTCAAATGTTCAACCTTTATGTAAACAAAGGAACCAGACCCAACGCTCCCACGGTTGAACACACCGGCGCCTGGAGACGACCCAGCACAATGCTGCCTGCTCCATGTTAGCTATAATAGATCGAGCTCTTCCTGTCTCCTGCTGCCCAAACCTGTGTCAATTCCTCACAACTCCCCCTCTTGTCTGTTTCTCTTCTGGTCTTTCCCTTCTTCTCCTCCTCTCTCCTCCTGGTGGTGTTTATCTCTCTCAGGACTCTCCTCCTCTCAGCAGTCCTTGCTGTCACTGTTACACCTGCACCACCCACCGTCCCTCCTTCCTTCAGCTGCACTCTGCCAGCGATGCTGCCCAGGTGCTGCCTTCACATCCCCATCTCATTCTGTCTCATCTCCATCCTCACAATTTTTCTCCCCTTTCAGTCTTTCTAGTTTGATTTCTTACAGACGTCTTACAATAAAAATTCCGGAGGTGTTCATTTAAATTGCTGTTATTGCATGTATAAGTGTTTATGGTTGAATAAGTTTGAGCTTCACTTCCTCCACACCCTTCAGTCTGACAAACTCTTTGACTGATACTCTTGGCTCAGGCGCCCCCTAGTGACAGTTTGGTAGTATCACTAGAAATGTTAACATCACTGTTTGTTTGGTGAGAGTGGAACTGTGGATGTTGCTACGAAGTCCTATACATGTCGTTACTGTACTGATGTTGTTATTCAGGTAACATAAACACTTATTAAATGATATTCTGCAGAAGCAGCGAGTCAGATCATCACTCTTTGTATTTCCAGGGGGACGTCGTGGAACAGGAGGGCGATTCTCAGTCCCAGGGCAGCTCCACGTGGCTCGTGGACCCCAAGGAATCCAAGCGCACGATCAGCACTAAGTACGAGACCACCATATTCTGAGCGGACCCCTCCTCTTCCTGACTTCTGAACCTGGGCCCTCTGCTTTCCCTCCCTCTGTGTGCCTTTCACTGTGACTCTGCCTCTCTCCGGCTGGACCCCCCCTGTCCCGCCCTCCCCTCCCGTCACGCCGTAGCTCTGTTGTCGCCGTTTCGGCTAACAGATTAATCAGCTCTCCTGCTCAACTTTCAGCCATCACTTGTATCCTCATCTGATAACTACATAATCTGTGACCAAGATACGGTGCTTTGCTACTTCCTTATGCCAAACCACCACCACTACTTTCTATAGGTTATTAATGCAACCCTTCCACTTTACCACTTTGCTAGCTGGTATTATCACGCGAGCAGCCTGCCAATCAGCTTCACTGCTATCCTCTTCTGTTGTTACCTTGTATGCCCTTTACCTTGCGTGCTGCCTGCGTTCAAAACTTCCCTTTCCCCAGTCAACTTCCTGATATTCACTCTTGGTGATAAGCCCTTTTTTTTTTCTCTTGGTGTTTTCCTGCTCTGTTAGGCGATGGCCACTCTGACGCTTTTCACTCTGCTCTTTCAACTTCTGACTCCCGAGCGCTGAGAAAATCTGCTTTCCCACAGCCAAGAGTGACCGACTGCTCACATCCTGTACCTGGATGGACGAGTTTCCTGAGGAAACAGCGAAACTGGTCCCATATTTCTATGCATCAGATGGACTTTTAGCAGACTGTTTCTGATCAGAGGGGGGTGCAGGTTGTGGTGTTTTACAGATCGCACAAGGGGGGTGATTATTCGATGTCTGTGGTCTGTTCTCGGCCGACATCCTAGCACTGTGATAAGGTCCTTTTTGGAGCCAATAAAGTTGGGAGGGATTCTCACAAACAGGGTATAGCACACAGAGGCTGATATATACCCTCATGTTTGTGGTCCTCTCTGCATCAGAAGACCTAACTATGTCAATCATTTACAGCTTCAGGATTTAAACCTGAGTGAACTAACTATAAATAAGCACTTTCACCCAAATTCCAAAGTGTGTAAGATTAAGTGCATCTTCCTCTGTCCTGTCTTTTTTTTTCATCTCTTCTTCACAACAAATGCCTTCTTCGTTTAACCTGTCAGCATTGCCTTTTGTTTTGTCAGTCACAGCCGGTTAATGTTTCACAGCTGCCAGTGAAGAGTTAATCTTTATAAGGAGGGTAAACCCTCAGTGTTTATGTCCATTAGTCCAGTGTTTCTTTGTTTTAACTTCACTGCTCTGTGTGCATGTGTCTGTGTCCCTTCCCTATAGCTGAACACTGTGGCCACTCCCAGCCAGTATGAAAGGACAGGATTGAGCCCTGTTGCATGATGGGTAGGATGTTTTGTTGGAAAAGTGACCCACTTCCCATGCGGCAGATCCCATCAGCAGATGGACTGTGCTTGCAGCTCACGGCAGTATCACATCAGGAGGGGGAAATGGGCCTGGAGAGAATCAGACATACGGCTTCCGACCCGACACGGTCCATCAGTTCATCTGACTCGATCATTCAGCTTCCTGTCCATCAGAAAGTGATGGAGGATGCAGAGGGCATACTCATTTTCTGAGAGATGAACTGTTGCCTCCCAACAGATATCAGTCGGAGAGGCCTCCTTCTCCGAGGGGAAGTGTTTACTCTGTCAGGAAATGTACCTGCAAGGGAAAGTTTTCTGTTATGATACAAAGGTACAAGCTAAAGTATCAGAGACCTCACACTGTTAGGTACACACTCCTTCCTGGACTGCTCGTCCTCTATCAAAATATACTGTAGCGTCTCTTCCTCACCTTCACCTCTCATCTACAGCATACATAACTGTGATAAACAATGTAATCTTGCACAGATGGGTTACTTAATTGAACTCAAAGGACTAAGGGCAGATGAACTGACACTACAAAGACTGTTTTATAGTTAAAGAACAGGGGGTGGCGCTTATTTGATTATTTGTTTTGTATGTTTTAATTGTTTAATAGGACAGTGACGTGTCCTAATGCTGGAACTGGATCAGGTGTGGTTCACTGCAGTTCTTTCCTTCCCCGCTCCTTTGTTCAGTTAATCTAGCCAAGATTATTCACCAAACCTGCCATGCAGGCTGGTGAGTCTTCAGATTTTAGCTGCAGAACAGAAAAAAAATAGGGTGCAGCATTTTTTTTTTCTCCCAGCTAAATCTCAGTATGTTGACTGTTAATGGTACTTTTTGGTCAGCCGATGTGTATATGGGTACATAGTCAGGTGGTTTTGATTTACCTGTTGTATATGTGGTACGCTCTCAGATCAGTACGATAACTCTATGGTACACTGTCTTTAGCTCGCTGGTGTCGGCACCTTCAGCCATCGGCCTGGTCCCATTCTGCTTTTGCACATTGCTGAGGATCAGGAGAATTATTTTGGGACTAATCTGATGATGAGAATGATATTGTACATGAAACTAGCGGTCTGTATTTTGATACTTGAATGATTTTTGCTTTTATAGATATCTATATATATATGTATATGTATGTATGTAATTTTGACTTTGGTCAAAAGAGAGAAAAGGACTATGTCTTATAAAGTTCAACATATCGTGTATCAATACCCTGTGATTATAAAAAAAAAAAAAAAAAAAGGCTGAGAAAATAATGACTCAGAAGAGGGACCTCACTTCAGAAAAAAAGATTGTAAATAATCTTGGGCTTCCAGTCTTTTTTTATGCTTATTTTTCATAATTGTAAAACTAATAAATGGAGCAATTAGAAATGTTGTCCTTGCTGCCTCTTCTTTCTTCATTCACAAATCTTGTTCAGTCTTACAGTTGGACCATTTTGCATTTTTATAAATGTTATTTCAGCTATTTCCTGTTCGATTTCGACAACCTACCCTTCTACCTGCACTCTGAAGGACTGTCAGAGGGCAAATAAGGTCAGAAGAACCAGGAAGAAAAAGTTTGCTTTCATAAATCCCTTTCTTCCTCATGGATGGACAACAAACGTACTACACCAGTGCAGGTAAAGGGACTCAGACATTAAACTGACAGGATATTACTAGATACCAGATGCAGTGACGATGAGGAACCACAGGAGCATTTTAGCAGAACAAACAAGCTGTCAGTTAAGCCATCTTCCCAGCGACATATAATTAAGGATAATCCGCCCTGTTCATTCCATTTACCTGACAGTGTGAATACTGCTGTGACTATAATGTCCACTGAGAAAAAAAAAAGTCTGCTTGTTTCATTTTTCTGCGATTAACAGAAGAAAAAACCCCACCTTAAATTAAAATACCAACTGCTGTGATGACACTTCAAACCAATTCAGGTATGATGATGACTTCTAAGAAAGCCGAGGGGAACCCATGTGCTCATTTTCATAGATAAGCCCCCTCTCACCTTATATTCTCCCTCTCTACCGTATGTGGCAGATTAGCAGGAATGAAGGGAGACTGGAGAGAGAAAATGTATATTAAAATATTGTGAACAGACACAAAGGGAAAACAAGATAGCAGGGAAAGTGTGAATACAGCCTCTTTTTTTTTGGGGGGGGGGGGTTGATTATGTAATTTTTTAAGTTGCAATCTTCCATTGAAAACTTTAACGACCCTTTTTTTTTTAGATTGTGCACATATGTCGGTTGTT
>CAAKHC010007235.1:117716-131826 GCA_901007825.1 Macroramphosus scolopax
ACTGCTGTGACTATAATGTCCACTGAAAAGTGCTTGTTAAATTTTTCTGCGATTAACAGAAGAAAAAAAACACCTTAAATTAAAATACCAACTGCTGTGATGACACTTCAAACCAATTCAGGTATGATGATGACTTCTAAGAAAGCCGAGGGGAACCCATGTGCTCATTTTCATAGATAAGCCCCCTCTCACCCTATATTCTCCCTCTCTACCCAACCGTATGTGGCAGATTAGCAGGAATGAAGGGAGACTGGAGAGAGAAAATGTACATTAAAATATTGTGCAGCTTGTGAACAGACACAAAGGAAAAACAAGATAGCAGGGAAAGTGTGAATACAGCTTCTGTTTGTTTTTGTTTGTTTGTTTTTGTTTTTTGTTTTTTTTTTTTTGGGGGGGGGGGCTCATACCGAATTTCTGCCTCGGGCGCCAAAAGACCCTAGAACCGCCCCTGCATGTTGTATATTTAGGGTAAACATTAGGATAAACAAGAGTTTATCATACAAAACTGGAACTCCGTTTCAGTCAGACGTTCACTGATTGGTCACACGCACGCACACACACACACGCACGCACGCACGCACGCACCAGCCCGGAAGCCGACTGCCTCACCTGGGCTCATTAACTTCCACCTGCTCCGCCTGTCGCCTCTGTCAGTCTGCAGGTTTGTTTCCAGGAAGCTGCGGCTGCAGGTGCACCGGAGCCGCGATGGACTGACGGCCGAGAACAGCTTGTTTATATCCTACATCTTCATTTCTACCGTCTCCGGTGAGTTATCAGGGTTTTATTCACGGAAGTGTGAGTGCGACTTTTGTTTCAGTTTTAGTCCGTGAAACCGAATGAGAAAGTTAATAAAAAAAAAACTACAGCGCAGTGACTGGAAACTTTATCCTTTAGATTTTTGCCATTTGGTAAAAAGAAAATGTGATGTCCAGCCATGTATTTGAAACGTTTGTGATTATGTTTATGAGTTTGCGCGCACCGATCATCTCCCCCTACGTCACTGATCACATGATGGAAGAGAACTGTATTAAAAGACATTTCAACCTATAAGGTTGCCTGGATTTCTTTTCACACACTGATCACAAGTGTTCAATCATTGACTGAAGGAAAGTGCATGTAAAAGTCATTGTAAGTGGCCAAAGCTCAAACATTAATGAAATCCTTCTGTTCACTCCAGCAGGTTGTGACTTGCCCAACATGGTGTTTGCCTTGAACTTGTGTTTACTGTTAATCATTAAAGCAGCTCTCTGGCCGGCTGCCTTTGAACGCATGCTTCACATATTTAAAACCCCGTCATTGCTAACACACTGTAATGTGTCATCACTGCAAATAATGGTTCCTGTATTCGTGTGTCTGCCTCTCAAACTGTGCATCCGTTCACATCGTGGGCACAGCGGATTCTTCCCCTTTGTAGTTAATCTGGTAATCTGTAACGCCCTATCACGTGACCTTGATTTCAGAGTTGTCATAAAGGCACGGAAGCAAGCAAAGTGACATTCCTGTGAGTATTAAATCCTGACTCAGCTGTGGGTGTAGCATCTTTCCCCGCTGCCGCCCTGCAGGATTGTTGTCTTGCTCAGGTTAAAGAGGATCAGACATTTTCCCTTTCACTCCGCTGATCCGGACGACCTGATGGGAGGGTTGTAAACACCGATCGGTGGATGCTTTGTCAACCACTTTGTGTTGTCGTCAAACACATGTGAATGCGGGTGATTGTATTTAGTATTTTTCGTGTCAACATGCTCTCGTCATCGCTCCAGGCGTCAAACTAAACTCAGCTGTAACATGTGTTAGAACATTTTAGAACGTATGAATCCAAATTTCCCCCCAATTTTGATTGCACTTGATCAATTACGTTTTCTGTCAAATGCACTTCCAAAAGCCCGTCCGACTGTTAGTAATTCAAATGGTTTACAGACGTACTGAACCTTTACACGCCTTTCTTTCACCTCGAAATAACCATATGTTTCAGATATAAACTGTATATAATACGTGGATGCAGTCGGAGACAGATGGACAAACGGTTTCTGGACTCCTGTCTTGATAACCTGACGTGCCAGGTGGTTCGCTGCACAGAAACATCTGGGAAGTCGCTCGTGGGAAGACACTTAATGCTTTACAGGTGGTTGGATGACGCGTCTGTCTATCAAGGGCTTGTTGAAGCGTGTCGGGATTGGAGAGCGGAAACATCTTTTCCATCGCGAGAAGCCTTCGGAGCGGTTGAGTAAAATCAGTCACTGCTTCCACTTGTTCAAAACAACGCTGCCAAGTGTGGGAACCTTCTTGACAAACCCTGGAAGACGTTCCAAATCGATGCGAGCGAGAAACACACCTTTAACCTGTTGAGTGAGGTGAACAACATTCAGTCCACACTGCAGCTGGAACAATTGAACACTCATTAAATTTCACCGCCATTGTCGTGTGCCGCTGATTCTGTCAGCCGATGTTGTAAAACTTGAATCTTGGCACTGCCGAGCAACATCTGGGATGTGGCTGCCAGTCAACATGACGTGTTAATGGGCCGCGGTTCAGACGATATTCAAATATCACGTGCACCATCATGAATATTTCCAATGCTTGTGCCAGCGCCGCCTGTCACGTGACGGTTTCAGTTGGGGAGTTGCAGATAATTGAAGGGTGTGCTGTCGGTCCACGTGCATTTCTAGTTATGCCTCCGATGTGTGCGACGCTTACAGATTCATCCATCGATTTATTTAACGACCCAATTAGCATAGCTGATGATGTTTCATAAATCAAAGTGACTGTGGCAGGACATTTTGCATCCCAAACGCCTCTCTGTTATATTAATAAGGAGAGTTAATTCTGTCACGGAGATCGTTTGTCAGCTTTAATCTAAGTCAGTCATTTATCACACTGATGGAAAGATTTGAGATTAATTTCTGTTGTTGGGATGTTTTATAAAAACGCTCTGTGAACAATTTCCTTTCGTTCCAGTTCAGACCCTCTGTCCTCACTGGTCCTTCTCTCCTTGACCCCTTTCAGACTCAACACAATCACAAGAGGACCGTGGAGCCCACGTCCTGCCCTCATCGTCTTCTTCGTGCCATGCCGAAGAGCGACACGTGGCCAGGTGGCGTGGCCACGGGGACCTCGGGCAACATGGACAGTTCCGGGAGCTACGACAGTGTGATCAGCATGAACTCCGGCTGTGTGAGTGTTCCTGCGGACACCCTCGCGTCAGTCTTCATCGGCTGCTCGTTGTATAACAGAAGACACATGTAGCTGTAATTACTTTCCTCTCGGCGGTCGCTTCTGTCCTCGGTTGGAAAGGGGAAATGAAAGATTGGTCAGGCTCTTATTGAATTCACTTCCAAAAAGAGGAAGTGAATCCGCTTGATATTCTCCTGTTTCTTCCACCGGGGATTCTTTGAAAATGACTATTCATGAGAACTCAACATGCAACTGCGGTCACCTGAGATAAATTACTCTGACAGGCCGGTTTAGAATGACCGATTGGTCGTATGATTTGTGATTCCTCTGCAGCCGTCTGAACGCCAGACAACTTCTTTTGTTCCCCAACTTGCTGACAAGTTGACAAATTTCCTGCCTGCTCAGAGTTGAAATGCAAATCGCTTTCACTTAAGTGTCTAACTCCCGCAGTCGCACTTCTTTTGCGTGCAGAGCGGGGACAGTATGGAGCACCTGTCTGCCGAGGAGAGGGCGTGTCTCATTTATCTGGAGGCGACGATCGAATCCCTTGAGGAGCAGGAGGACAGCGGCTTGTCCAACGATGAACCTGATCCGGGACAGCGGACGGACAAGACGGGTCAGAAGGGAGTAGATGGTGAATAAGAGTTTGTTGTCATGTGTTATTAATAGGTGATTTATACCTGCACATCTTGCACTCATATAATTCCACTTACTTTGTTTTCCAGGAGCTGGTGAAGACCAGAAATCAGTTGTCAGTGGTGGAGTTCCTTCACCACTCTCTCTTTTACCAGCAGAGCCTGGATCCCGAGCATCAGCCAAGGAAATGAAAGCTGAGCAGCGTTCTCTGAATCAAACATCTGAGCTGCGGTCTGCTCCTGCTGCTGCGGCCAACACAAAGGATCTTGAAACATCAATGAACCTCCTGCCTCAACCAGAACTTCCAGTAACTGGATCAGCTACTCAGAATAAGAGTCTGGGTTTATCCACTGATGGTGAGAGTGGGACTACACACACCAGACCTGGCACCTCCTCTGAGATAGATTTGGGTCTGATTCCTCCTCCCTCTGACTTCATGGATATACCAGAATCTCTTCCACTGGATGTCCCTTCATTTGCAGGGACATCCAGTGACGGGCCAGTAGCATCTTTTGCCTTGGAGGACCAACGTCAGAGATCCTCTGTGAAGAGAACTTCAGGTAGCTCCCCTGTGGACCAGGACCCTCCAAACAAGCCCCCAGCTGAAGCTCCACAGAGTCCACCAGGCATTGCCTCTGGTCCCCCGATGAGCCTCCCTCCTTCTGAGGAGCCGAGGAACCCACCTGCTGTGGCCCCGAAGCCAAAGAGGCTTCCTGCCAACATTATTCTGAAGTCGCACAAGGCTTCTGAAGGCACCTTAATGAATTCGGTCCATGCTGGCAGTGACCGGCTGTTGTTGGACCCTCAGAGAGTCCACACTGAGGCCCTCCGAAAGCTCGGCCTGCTTAAAAGCAATGACACAGATTCAGGTCCGGCCCCTGTAATTTCTCCCAAATCTCGAAAATCATGGGCTGCTCCTCCTTCTCCAAAAAGTCCAGCTGCTCCTCTTTCTCCAAAAAGTCCAGCTCCACATATACCACCCTCCACCACAACCTTCACCCGTGCCCACAACCCGCCCCCTGCATCCGCCCCCTCCTCGAGTCCTGCAGCTGTGTTACGATCAGCTGCTTCCACGGCTCCTGACCTTCTCCCAGCGCCCGATGCTTTCTCCGACCCCATCAGACATCCCTCGCCCGATGCTCAACTGTCCACTGTGAAAGATGCTTCAGGGGCCACAGTTAATGCACAGGTTAAGACGCCTCCCCTCACTCCAACTTCTCTGGTAAAGCAGCTAATCTCATCCAAGGTCCCAGATGTCCAACCCAGCACCCGGAAGGGATCTGACCTGTGCCTGAGCAGCAGTTTGACCACTCACGAATTCAAGAAGTCCAACCAGAGCTTCACTCAGCTGCGCAACAATCGGCCACGCCCCGCCTCCCTCGGGAGTAGGAAGGAGTTTTCAAGTGCTCAGGTGGAGGCTTTGCATGTGACCAGCAAAGACCTGGAGTCTCTGAAGTCTGGTCGCACTGCCTTCCAGCACTCCGGAGAATCTCAGAAGCTGCCTCGATCGCAAGGCATCAGCGTGCTGATCTGCCCTCGTGCTGAAAATGGAGAGAACCGCCGCGAAGCCCTGAAGAAGCTGGGGCTGATCAGGGACTGATCCCACACCCGGGATCCCCTACAGATGCATTTAAACGGAACATACAGATTTATCAAAGACTGATGAAGTCTACAAAACTTTCGGGCTGCAGCTTCATTACATATTTATGCATTTTCACATTTACTGCGTCAAGCTGTTATAACCAGAGACTGCCTCCCATCTCTTGATCGCCACGCGCACACTTGCATCTTTTAGCTCTTGTACAGCCACGTGTCCGCTGCTGTACGTCTCATAAAACTGGCGATCAAGAACTCTATGAATGTGTAAATAATACCTCTATTATCTGTCTGCTGATCTACAGGTATGAACCTTTTTCTATGTCACTGTCTGCGATCACATGTGATTCTTTGTTCCCGTGATGCCACCGGTTCCTCTCATTGTTCTCCTCGTTGTTCTCCTTTTGTCCCTTTTCTAAAAATGTCACTGTTGACAAGTTCCTCAAATCAAACGCCATCTTTTTTTCTGACTTACTTATGCAGGTATCATAATGGGAAGATAGCTGAGAGGACGTGTAGATGGAGTTAATCCTGCATTGTTTTGATTCACCATCCTGGAACTCAAACTGAAAAGAATCTGAGACATGTTGTGTGCTTGGCTGCATCGTGACACGCATGTCAACTCTCATGAAGTCGTTTCATTGCAGCTACATGTCGTGTAGTTGCACTGCAGGTCTGTTCATCGCTCGCGGGCTGAACAACTTTTATAAAAAAAAAAGCTTGTGTAATTTTTTCGTCTCACTATTGACAAGCCGAACATATTTGTTATTCCTCAGATGGCTATACACTACCTGCATCTGAGGTAATGGTGAGAGAACTGGTGCAACCTGTTTGCTCACCTCTTACGTGCAACACCTTTACTGTTCATGTTGGCGCATTTATGAGCACATTCACAGCTCAGTTTGTTATTGATGTCTCTCGGGTTGCTTCACTCGGTCGTTTGCAGATGCCTATGAATCAACTGGAGTTGTTATCGTTCCGAAACGTCTGGATTAGCTAAGAACACCCGGTCGATGCGTCAAAAACGCATCCACATTTTGCTGTTGGAAAACGTTAGTGTGTGCAAGCTGATAATGATTTCTTTTTTTTGTGCAATGAGATCTTCAGGCGTAGTTGCACCTGGATGCATATTGTCTCTATCCAATATATTCATGTTTACGTGCATCTAAACCCCTGATCAATATTTATATTTACAATAAAAACGACACAACTAATTGTACTATAAGGACCCAAAAAGTGGTGAAAAGCAGAAGTTGTTACTCTGCTGCATTTTGAATTTAGCTATTGTGGATTATCCTCATTCCCAATAAACCCTGGAGAACAGGGAGCAAACCAAACCCGGGCTGCTCCGTGCAGCTCTGTAGCATGTTGTTATGTGAGCCATCGTTCCTTTCCACCTTCTCCGTCTGCTGTCCCGCTTCAGGCAGATGTGACTGACGAGTGAAAGCTCCTGTCACTTTCACTGTCGTAGGCATCATAGAGCAGCTGCTATGAATAACATGCCGTGTCAATCTGGCTGAGATTCTCACCGTGTGACAGAGGCACAAATATGTGAAGTGGAATTTAAAATGAAGAGAAATAAACTTAAATTGTACGACCTCATTGGTTTATAACAATATCTATGACAGTTATAGCTCCTGAATATAACATTTAGTTTTAGAGTAAACCTAGATTGTCTTACAATATGAAGGCAGGTTGGTACATGTGTTGACAGCTCGACCAGTAGAGGGCAGTGTAGATCCATGTGAGAACCAGTGTTTAAAAACATTACTTTAACCAGAGTCCATACGATGGACAACACAATATACCATACCTACTGGTGCCTATTTCCATATGACATGCAGGTGAACACCTCACAAGCTGACTTCCACTAATTCTGCTGATCACTACTCACATGACTGCAGTAACAGAGGAAATGGAAAATAGCATGTGGTCATTTATCTGATGAGTTAACGTTGAAGGACACGTCTTTGTTTTCTCCTCAAAACCTGACAGATTAATCCTGCAAAGTAAACCTTGCATACGGATTATGTTCCCTAATTCTTAAGAAACTGTAATAAACTATTAGTGTGATCATCACTTGCACCTGCGAAGGCTGCGAAATGGCAAAAACTTTCCCTTAATTGTTGCTAAAAGGAATTATTGATGTTTTGGCAGGATATTATTAATGTAAATGCCAAACACCCAAAGCCCCAAATCAACTTTAACTCGATTTGCGTGTTGTTTGCCTTACGTTTAAAAAATCTTTTGGCGGTTGTGTTGAAAAGATTTTGGGAATTTGCCCCCGCGCTAATGAAATTTGATTCAGTAATTAAAATTAATTGGTGACAGCTGTTGATACATGAAACATGTTTTTGGTATTTGGGAAACTCGATCTGTTTCAATCATAGTTTTGGAATTGAATTTCACAGATCTTTTATTCGTTTAGTTTGGGGAAGAGTAAATCATGTTTTTGTTTTTTTTTTTAACTGCTCGTAGGTTCAAACTGGGCTTGAACCAGCACGACTTCCTGGCAAAACCCACTGTCTCCTGTTGATTCCAGAGGATATGATTCAGGTCAGAGTATTAGCAAAGAATGTAAGAACTGGATGTGGGCGTTTAACTGGAAGGTTTTAATCATCGAAGTGTCACAATGACCCTGAAACATAATCATTCCTGGTGCTGAGCTTAGAGACCGACATGATTTGGTATCTCAGTGGAGAGAGGAATCAAACACGGCCAAAAACCCCAACGTTTTTAGTACTTTCATGACACGCAGACGAGCTGAAGCTCCACAGACATTCTTTGAGACACTCCCTGGTGTTACAGTAGCTGGAGCAGGTAGGCGTAGCTGAACGATCATGCCAGACAGTGAACTCATGGGACTATCCTGGTCCTCTACTTACCTACTTGCATACCTTCAGTCCGAAAAGCCTCGTCCTTCTCTCCGGTTATGGCAACTAAGTGGCATAGAGCCATTGTTGAGTGGGCTGAAGCCGGGTGTGGGAGTCTTTTACATGTAAATGAACCTCCGTTACATTCAAGCCCTTGCCAAACGAGTTTACACAATGATATTTAAGCCTATCCCCGTCAGATAAAGCCCTCTGGATTTCACAGTACGGAGTCAAGAGTTTACAGATCTGCTGTCTGGTAGAACATTTGCAGTTCCTGCCGTTTGTAATTAGGAAGTCTGGTTAGTGTAGATGTAGTTCTTTAAGTAAAATCTATAAATGACAAAGATAAGATATCTCAAGTCGTCTCGACTTACGTCTGAGGCTCATTATTTTTTGTTTACTCGGATGGGAACGGTGGTAATGATGAGCTACAGCTGCTGAACTTATCTATTTTTTCTGTTCTTTGTTGGTTCATTCAATGAGCTCCCTTGTTTGGTAGGTTAACCTGAGGTCACAGTGATATCAAGGCGTGCAGGTGAGGCATGAAACTATGACCTACATCTCTTTACTTGACATCAAACCCATCAGAATTAAGTGCGTGACTGACAGAGGAGGTGTTATTTAAAGTAGCGTAAGTGGTTCTTGTCCCCGGTGTGTTTATGCGTGGGTGTTTATTATCTTCATCGGCGTTCACACTGCATATATACGCTTCACCGAAGACCTCCGCTCTCTCTCGCTCACCGGTTATAGTATCATTACATTAATAAGGCTGAAAACAGAGGCGGTTTAAGGGTCTCTGCTGCTGGCAAATGCAAGGTAGCAATCATCCAATAAAGAAGAGGAAATTCTCTTTCTGCAGAAAGAGAAAGTAACTATTATCACAGGAGACATTAAAACTTGAAATTGACCGGGTAGTTAAATTATATGCACAAAATTGCTATAAGAGATTTGTATGTAAAGAAAAAACTTGCCTTGCACACACCAGTAATCTTAGACGTGGGAATTGTATTTGCTTTTCTCAGATTTTAAATTCTGTGAGAATCTAAAACAGGAAAGCAACGATAATAAGAACTCGTTAATACTTTAGAAAACCACCAACGTATCTGTGGGGACGACTCCTGTCATATTGTTGTGCACAAAAAAAGAGAAGAAAACATATTAGCTTGACGGGGGGGGGGGACCAAGGAACAGCTGCTGCATCATCTTGGAACCGCGCATGAGGCAATTTCATCCTGAGAGAGCCGGAGGAAGGACGACCGCGATGGAAACAGCCCTGAACACACTCCTGAGTCTGAAGTGAAGAAACACCCCGTCCTCCTAAAAACAATAACAGCAGAACTGTGACAGAGTGATGAGTCGGGAGCCTTACCGCCTTCTATAAATAACAATTACTGATCATGGGAATAAGAAACAAGTACAGAAATGTGAAGGCTGTCGAAGAGATGCAGTGGCGTTTGGAACGAGACGGATGGAGGAGAGAAGGAGCTTCCAACTGTCTGACGTCTGCTAGTTATGATGTATTTGTTTCATTAACACACACGAATAAAGATGGAATGACCCTGCCTCTTACAGATCAATATCTCCTTTGAATATTCATGATCAATTTTGGCTCCATACCCAGTAAAACCTTTAGTCATTTATATTGACCGGACAGGGTTCATATAGTTATCGAAGGGTTGGTGTGTTTATCCACCTGATAAGACACGCGGGCCTGGATCTCCTCCAGCGCTTGCCACTCACTTGCGCAGCTAACAAGCCTGTCAGTATCTCATCAGCGCCGCGGAAACGTTAAGACTCAGGTAATACGAAAGGGACTCGCACTGTAGGGAAAACAAGCCCTCGTATCCCGGAGCCTGAGGGTGCTGAGGTGATAAGACACGTCAGAAGGCGTCTACTTATTTGACATTTTCAGTACATGGAGTTACAGTGAGCAGAGATCAGGTGGAAGTGAGTAATAACATTGATTGTGATTGGAGGACAGGAAAAGAAGTTGCCAGGATGTGACTTAATTTCATAAACTCGTGATGGTAGGAGGGAGGTGGAATCCCCCCCAGGGGTGGAGTACGGCAGGTAGGCCAAGATGGAGACGGACCCCTGAGAATCGTCCGGAATGACAGGTGGTGATGGGGAGGAGGTGGGTGGGGCAAATGTCGATCTGAAAATGATTGGCAGAGACGCTGCGATATTTAAAGAACGGCATCCGGGGACATCGCAGTTGTGAATGAAAAGGATTTTGGGATAGCAGGAAGGATGGCGTAGCTCAGAGTAGGATGAAAGAAAGATGGAGTCCCCGGTTGAAGAAAGTGAAAGAGAAAAGATCAGCAAGGCTTCATCTAAATACCGTTTGTGCTGGAGAGTCATGTTAAACCATGATGCAGCAAAAGGAGTCTTAGACAGGGCAAGAGTAAGTCTCGGAGTTTGATTGGGGGGGGGGACATCTCTTTTTCGTCTTCCTTCTTCACGCTCACACTCCCTCTCCTGCTCCCTGTTAGTGCCAGTGACTGAGGCTGTGGTCAAGAGGCATTCCTGGGGCAAGCCCGCAGCCTTCGCTGGGTTGCCTGTACTAAAGTGTGGAACTCAGTAAGCCACTCTGCTCCCCTGTGGTGCTGGCATGGTGAGTACCAAGAGATCCTGCTGGGCCTGCGGTGGTGTTGGTAACCTGAATCCCCTGCAGAGAGGAGTGGGACGAAGAAAAGAGGAAAAAGGTTCTGAGCTCCGAGCTTTGACGACTGGAGGAAAGTAAAGTGAGGAGCCGAGATGATGTGTCCCTGTGTTTGACCATCTGGAAGAGAACATTAGGCTCACTGCAGGGCTCCTGCTCCTCAGTTCATTAGCATTCAGTATAGTACATTGGTGGCTCTTACAGACACCTCCTGACATGCATTCATCTTGCATTTATCTTACAGGAACAGATGTTGGAGCACTAAACACAATATTTCCCAGTCGAAATGGGTTGGAACGACGCTCTTTCAAACAACCGGTCCCCACATATTTCCTTGCTTTCTGGTGGCTGATGGGAGGAAAAACTTTCCAAACAACTGTTTTTGGAGAGGGAACAGTTGTTTAAACGTGCTATTTCTGCCAATAATCCATTTTTCATAAAGCCCTAGATAGAGCTATACTTCAGCTCTATAAAAAAAAAAATGAGATACTTTGTCTTTAAATCAAGTACAACACACACACAATCCAGCAAATGAACCGAACATGTCGCATAAACTCTCTCTAAAATAGACGTAATGCAGGTTCATTTACTCCATTAAAAGATCCCCGCTGCTCTCTTGACACCTTCCACACTCCCACTCGTCTTAAGCCAGTGTGTAACTGAAGTCCTTTTCATGAAAAGGATCATAAATTAAACATTGCCCGGGCTACCCGTGGTGTGTCTGTTGGCGTAAAAATAGCCTGGTTTGGTGCTCGGCGGTGTGAAGCCAGCGCATAACCGTCTGTCTGCGACGTAGCGAAGTGCAGAGATCTTCCAGCACGACTCTGTGGCAACCGTGTTCTGACTTTCTCGAACTCCCCGAGTGACTCTGAGCTCATTTGGTTATACAAGTGCTCACAATTACCCAGAGATTTGGACACAAGGACATGGGATATTTCCATATCCCTGACGGATGTTATTTTAATTACACTGAACTGCTTGACTTTGTGCTGTGGATTTACATGTTTTTCTTCCTCTGTGGATGCAATGAGGGACTCTCAGAAGATTATTCTGTTGTACTGATATATATTTACTGAGGCCCCTGGTTTCTGGCAAAGCATCTGATAGCATGTATAGGGAAAGCATGCTACCTTGTTCCTGAAATACCCGTCTCTGAACCTCAAGTATGTGTACATGCAGCTACACACGACGTTCCTGTAAGATGGGCGATAATGAAAAATGACCGTCTCTCCTCCCTCCCCTGAATATGAAACACTATTTTCGGATTATGTTTTTCGAATTCTCCGCATCGCCTGAATAAGTGTTGTCTCCAATCAGCGTCATTGTTGGACCCAAATTGGATTTGATTTCAGAAAAAAAAAAAAACTAAAATTACACACAACAATCAGGCGAGTTAATTATAGAGAAGAAGCTGCCTGTACGTCGAGGAGGAAACATAAAAGTATCAACACTGCTGATTAATGTGGTGATAATGGAGGAGGAGGTAGCAGGTGTCGGGACACAGATGCTTTTTCCTCTGCAGGATTTTTTCCCGAAAACAAATGTTTCGTCATTGCCTCTGAAATGTGTTACAGTAGCACGGTCGGAGGCGCTCCTGGTAATGAGAGAGAGGTCTGTTTTGATTCATGTAACTCCTCAGGCCTCATTCCTCCTTAAGTCTTAAGGGTAATGGTGTGCATACACTGCCCGAGGGATCTGCAGACGGATATTTGGGAGTGAAAAGCATCTTAAACCTCCCTAATGCTCAGATGGTTTCGTTTTTGGATTAGACCTTGAAGATACTTTACAAATACCTGCATTACAGGTTTCTGACACAAGGCTGCTCCTCAGGATCAGGAGGCAAATGTGACAGTTGAGCTGCATCTCCTGCATGCAGGAGGTGAATTCACCTCACTGAGGAGAGGACACACAATCTGCAGGCTTTGTTTTTCCTGCTGATTATCATAAAGCTTCTGTCAATGTTCCTCTAAACAATTACTGATTGTTAGTTATAATAGCCGAGGAATCCATTCATATTGAACTTTTTAACAGCTGGAACAGTTTATTCATAATAACTTCATATTAGAAACGCTCTGTACAAATCAATGAGTTTCCTTTCACGTGCTTGTTTTTTTTCTTCTTCTTTTTACAAATTACCGGTTGATTTAATTGGATTTCAGTTCATCGTGCAGGAATGGCTCCAACTATAATAGATCAAGGCCCCCCGATTGATCTCGGAATAAGGATGATATGCAGGGAAATCAGCTGAAACAAATAAAGGTTTGTTTTATTTTCCGTTTGCAATTTGCCGCTCAGCTCTGTCAGATGAATTTATAATTAAATGAGCAGGTGGCTAATAGGACCCCCCCCCCCCCCCCACCACCACCACCACCACCACCATCACCCTCAACCAAATTAGATGTGAGGTAGAAAATGTAACATCGCTTTTCTTTCTCATAATTTTTGCTGTGTTGATTTGAATTCTGGCAAATGTCAACATTTATTTTGTTAATTAAGGCACAAAATTATCTCCCATCAGTGAGATTAGGGGGTGCGACAGTAATCATCACATCAGTGCTGCTCCCACGAGCTGCTGAATTGGTTTGTTAATTGGATTGGATGAGCTCTGGGCTCACACACTGCTGGGCTGAGAACAAAATGCAATCTTCAGGCTATTACATTTTCCATTTGCGCCATTTAATACAAAATAATCACCCACCGTTTGGTGAGCCGCTGCTTTCGACATGCTGATATGATGGCAACTTTCTTTTGCGCGGGCGTCACTGGCCAGGTGAACTGACCCTAAACCTAATAAATCGATAGTTGAATGTTTTTGTGAACACATTTGTTGGTCCTTGACCAAGTTAACTTTCCAGTAACTTAGCTGGCGGTTGCTAACGCTAGTGGTCGATTAGCAACATATTTACTTAATTAAAACTACATCTGATTGAGTATTTCAGACACATATTTCAGTTTTTGTCAGCTACGTGTTTGTAATGAGAGCAAAGCTTATATTTATGTGTTATATTCATATCAATATATTGAGTGTGTGTGTTTAAGGGGGGGGGGGGCTCCCATAATACATATTATGTGTACGGCCCTGAGGTGAACGCGCGTGCACGCGGTAATCACGGACACAAATCAGAGTAATCTAACCAGCACCTGTGTGTAAATTCCTGCAGGACAAAAAAAA
>CAAKHC010007235.1:131846-150563 GCA_901007825.1 Macroramphosus scolopax
GAGACCGAGCAGCAGATTTTAAGAGAAAAAAAAAAAAAAAAAAAAGAGAAGGAGAACCAAACCAGAGAAGGAGCAGAGGAGTTCGGACCGCTTCTTCTTCTTCTTCTTCTTCTTCTTCTTCTCTCCTCCCCCTTCCAGCCCCGCCGCTCCACTCCATCCTCCCCCTCTCTCTCTCTCTCCCTCCCTCCCTCCCTCTCTCTCTCTCTCTCTCTCTCTCTCTCTTTCTTAAATTGACATTGGTCTGGCTCGAAACATGATAACAGAAAAGCCTCCCTGCGCTCCGCGTTGTCGGGCTGCACTCAATCCCGATTACTTGAAACTCAAATAAGCAGGCGTGGAGAGGAAAAGGGATCCGCACCGTATCCTGTCAGCGGGTGCTCAAGAGGGAATAACAAGAGACCTTTATACCACTCACTCCCTTGTATGTGCTCCTGCGCATCGCAGATCTCGCAAAGTGCTCAACTCCAGTGAAAGTTAACATGTATATGCACGTTTTGATACGCGCCAGCCTTGGATTTGTAGGTCTCTGCTTGGTCGCCTTTGTCCAGCAGTCAGCTTCAGGAAGTAAAACCACTCAAGGTAAGTTTTTCACGTCCAACATAGCCTTATCTGAATGCTGGTGCCTGGGAATGTGCTGTGTGTCTGATGAATAGGTTTTTATTTGACGCATGAAAGCTCTGATCAGGATCTTGGTGATTAAATTTCAATCACTGTGATAGGTTAAATTATTCTAGCATATATTAAGTTGCATTAATTCATCATTTGTTCTCAGTTTGACTCAAGCAGGCAGGATTCACCAACTTTGCAGGCACTTCATTGCTTTTTTTTTTTGTTGCATTCATAAAGGCAGAAAATAAATCTTAAATTAACTTTCACCGAGTTTTGCTGTCATCATAAAACAACAAAAAGTTGCGTTTGATCTTCAAACAGCATCGGCAGTGTGAACAGTTATGTTTCATAGCTAATCCTGCAGGTAATTGTGGTGAGACTACCAGGAGGCATTTGTCACAGTCCAGACAAGTATTTGACACCAGCCTGTAAGACACACACGCAGGAGCCTCGGTCTGTCAGACACTGCAGCTACAGTACCGTCCTGCCCAGCTGGCTGCCCTCTTGCTCTCATGTCCTGTGAGAAATGATTCAGACCAGACAAGGGCAGCCTGAATCAAAAGTCTGGCACCTAACGGGGGACAAGAAAGGCACAGTAGTGCACACTCAATCTGGGATCCACTCAGCCTTTCCTCCTCCAGGTTTTCATCACGTAATTCTCCCACAATACAAACGCCAAGCCGGAGCTGCCAGAGGTATTTGCATGCAAAGACACATCATGGTTTCTGTGTGAGTGTTGATTGTGGTTGGTGATGTTTCGCACACACAAAAAGACATCTCTCGGGCGGTCGACAAGGCAAAAAGAGAAAGGGGGTGGGTGACTATTTTGCATCCTGGGTGGTCTGCCCCCACTTGTGGGAAAACTCAATATTTACATTTTGCAATTAGAACTACTTTTTTCTCACTTTATTTTCCACAACATCGATTACACACTTCCTTGTAGTGCGGAATGCCGCTGTATGAGTGTCGGTCTGTAATGGCATGCACCTGTTTGTTGGTCGCCCAGTGAAACGCCGCGGACGACCACTTGATAGGCCTCTCTTCCAGTTCCTGTTTATCGGCAGCTGTACAGTCGCATTGGCTGTGTTTGTCCCTGAAGTTATTTGTGAGCATATTTTGTGCCTAACTGCAAATAAATATTGGGCTTGATGTGTGGTGGCAACTCCGTGGCACTGACGAGTCTGCAGGCTGGGAACAATTTGGAAAAATGGAAAAACATGAACAATGACTTTAAAACATGCACAATTTGTCTGCTCAATACTTATTCAACGCAGATGTTGCTGACAAGCGTCTTTGTCTTTCGTCAATGTCAGTCTAATCATGGCACTGTGTTTCAGGCATCAGTCATTACTCATGGAAAAAAAGAGCAGTGGAATGAGGGAGGAAAGATTTGAGGATGTGCTGCAGAGAATGACAAAGAAGGGAAAAATGAGACTGGTGAAACACGAGAGATTAAGGGTGCAGCGACAGAGAGTGAGAGAGGAGGATTCTTAGCGAGTGAGCAGCAAGGAAAAGAGAAGGAAAGGAAAGAGGGGAGCCATAGACGTCATGGCAAATCACTTTCCCTCGAACAGAGTCAGGAGCTCTTCGCTAATGCAGCGGCACCAAGGCAACGGTTGGTGTGGGGCTGACATGTTGCTGTGGTTGGCTGTGTTGGTGTAACCTCTGCTCCGGGGCCTGGGGGTCTAAAGACACAGGGCTGCCTGAGCGGGGAGGAAGGCCAGATCCAGGCCCGGACACACTGTGGGAACCAAGCAGCCTTGGCAATATGAGGCCCAAGTGACGGGGAGGCTTACCTAGAGATGCTGCCCGCCTCTCCACTATGAGCGAGATGGAGGGAAGAAACTCCCCCCACCCACCCCTGACACTCACTCACCCCTTTCCTTTTTCAACCAACTCTTGCTTTGTTTGCTTTGTCCTCGCTTCCTTTCCTTTGCACTTAATGAAGTAGCTGTGCTTTTTTTCTCTGTAAGCCATAAGCAACGGCCGTGTCAGAAAACCTCGCTGTCAGCCAACGTGCTATTTATACTTTTGCATCAAAAAAAGATGTGCACGGCTCCCTCTGGCCCCTTTGACACGTTCTCCAGTCCTGTCCAGCCCACTTTTGTTATGTGATGGGAAGCTGGTTATGCTGTAGGTCTGTGTGAAAATGTGTGTGTATGTGTAATTGGGACAGTCACACTGAGAGCGTACGGGTTCCTTGAAACAGTATGTGAAGCCACATAAAAGAACCATTTTAAAGGAGGATTTCATTTCTGCCTATCCCTCTGGCCTTGAACTTCTCTGAGAGCTTTTTATGCGGCCGACCAACAGGAGAAAGGCAGACAGAGAATGTGGCACCGTCCTCTGCGGAGACGGCCAGTCATCTCACTTTTGACATCGCTTTGACGTTATTCTTTCCTCACCTTCGCTCTCCTCACTTCTCGGGCTGTGCGGTTTCTTCAGTGAGTCTCGACAAGCTCCGGCAGTGGTATTTGTTGAGCTGTTAAACTTATTCCCTCGGAGACTTGATGTGCATTAAAACAGGCGGACGCAAAACTCCTCTGTTTGTCTGCCAGCGGAGCTGAGCGCCGTTTTTGGCTAAGTCATTTTTAACAGACTGCTAATGGAAGACGTGTTCAGGTCAACCAGGAATAAATCATTTGTCCTCATTAGTGTGCGTGTGCGTGTGTGTGGTGTGCCCTGTCACACCTTTTATTTGACTTACTCTAATCTGCCCAATTAAACATTCTCACCTGTAAATAACCTTTTATCACAAACATAAATGACTCTTGTGTAGCGACAAGAGCCGAGCTTGTCTCAGTCTGTCTCTTCTCTCCGTGCAGCCGGCACGCAGCGTCTGAGGCAGGTTGCGCCTCGGGGTAGCCTTCGGTCACTCGCTGATGAATGGGTGGAGGGGATCAATCCAGCTTCACTTTACCACTCAGCACACACACTCAGAAAGCATCTGTCTGACAAGTGGTGCTCCAACACCACTGTACATGTTGTTACAGAGCAGCCGAGAGAGCAGAGATTATTATCTTGGCATTACTTGAGTGGTGAAAACACTTGATAACAATTCTGTCCAGGAGCAATGCAAAAATGACTTTGATGTTTGGGTGTGTTGTGAGTGAACGTGTATGACTGCGATGAGTGATCTCAGACTGGTTATTAATGAATGCACTTAGCCGGCAGAAGTGCTTTCACTTCCCAAAATGAGGCTCCATTATACATCTGAAAAAAATAGGTAACAGTTCAGGTTTGCCTCCAGGTGCCTTCTGATATCATGGCTTCGGTTTGGCCTGGCTGCAGCTTGATACACGTCTTTACTTCAGTTTTAAGTGTGGCAGGCTGAGGCCACATACAGAGTAAATAGCATGTTTACAAGCACATGTAAAGTCGAAGCTCTCCGGCACAAACTGTGACCCAACGCAATTCAGCAGGCCTTCGTTCTGGACAGTTGCCCATTTTCATCCCGGCTGCTGGAATGTAAAACCGAGACATTTTCCTTTCTGCAACAGAGTGTCAAAGATTTTTGGCCTCTGGGTCTGCTTGAGAATCTAGATTAGTGCACTTTCCAAGTGATTAACATTCAATCAATCAACCCCAGGTAATTCAATATTTTTGTTTTTATAATGAGCAGCCTATTTAAAAGATCGTATTTCTTACGGCTGGTTATCATTCCACTCGTCTGCCAAGGAAGATAAAGTGTTACTGCTGCATATTCTTTTTTTATCTGCGCATAATAAAAAGTTTCCACTTGGAAATTTAAATGCGCTATAACTTCGTAAAATGCATAGAATTCTTCACGCAGCATATTTGTATTAGTTGCAAGGCGTTTTGCTAACGTCACTTGCAGCAGTTTCATAAGAACGACAAAACTTAACTGCGTGAATGATGATTTAAATAAAAATTTGTCCGTCAGATTCATTGGTGTTTGTAACAATGGAGATAAGATCCAGCCACTTCCTGACGCCGTCACACTTTGTCTCTTGGTTTTGATTGACAGACCCTTAGAGGCAGACACGGCATACCGTGCAAAGTGTGCATTTTTTTTAAAGACTCCCGAAAACGGTTCTGGAAAGCAATCCGTCTGCATGTGTGAGGTTGTTGTCTGATTGTCCTCTGCTCCGTTCTGCGCATTTTGTATCCAGTATGAATGCTAGGTGACAGCCAAACAAAGCCGTAACCTGTGGACACTGCAGATTTCCTGTTGCTCCCTGGGGGAACCCATCAGCCGCAGAGATCTCTCTGTCATTGCTCCCCTTCCCCGAGTAGAAAATCACTTTATCAGCAGCTAGCAGAACCCGTGTGACCACCATTTGTCACCGTATTTAGAACGCTCGCAGGGTTGACAAAGCTGCAGATTTCGTGTGTAATAGAGGAAGAGGCCAAATGTAATTGAAAACTTTCCCCGAGAACACCAACGCAACGCCGCTGGTCACCGGTTTGTGCGACACCGGTGACCTGTGGTCAAATTCCACCCAGTCAGGAGAAAAGGAGCGCAGATATTATCCACACTAGCTTGTTTGTCGAGCTTTAATCTGAACAATATGTTCCAAATGAGGCCTGTGATGCTTTTCTCAGCTGTGGCATTGTGGTTAAAATTAGCAAACTCTCTCCCCGGCTCCCATCCCTTCCTCTCTTTCCCTCTCACCCTGTCAGTGGCCTTTGTTCTCCGTGCAGATGCGGCGCCGTGCTGACAACATCCCTGTTGGTTTCGGGGGAGGATTGAGTCAGTGTTGATGGCACTCTGTCCCCCCAGTCTTAAAAGTCACCTCTAGAGCCCCCTTCACAAGAGCTGATGGCTTACTGGGGAACCTCTGTGCCGTCCCTCATCCAGCTGCAGCAGCTCTTAGATCATTAATCCTCTAACCCCCCACCACACAGCCCACATTTGTTTTTCTGTTCCATTACTCACTGATTGGGGATACTGTCATTCTCTAGAAGATATCAGGGGGACTGTCATCTGTACTTTCGGAGGTCTGTGGCCGAAGCTACACCATCCTTCCTCCTCCGACCTCTTCCCCGCTCCCTCCTGTGACCTCTCGGCTCAATAATGGGGCTGCGTCTCTCTTTGAGAGTTTGGGGAGGGGGTCAGGGAGGGACGTCATTAGGCTAGTCTGTAGTGGTCAGCGTTGTCGGAGGGGGGTTGGAGGTCACAGAGAGCCTTGTTTACAGACTGTGTGTGTTTACATTCCTGATGGTGAGCGCCAGCTTTAGAGACTGTTGGAAGTGAAAGGAAATGCTCTTATTCTGCTTAGTAATGGAAAAATCCAACCCACTATATCAAGGAATCCACATGAAAAAAAAGCCAAGTTATTTATTTGGTGGGTTCTGGCCAGCGCATTCTGGATAGAGAGAGGGATGACTTCACAGATGAGTCTGAGATTTCCTTAATGGACGGAGGCATGGGAAAAACCATATAACCCCTCGGTACGATTGAATCATCCCCGGTGAACTGCAGATTTATGTTCTTTGCAGACTGTTCTTGCTTATACCGGTGATTAAGTGCAAGTGCTGTTTTTTTAATTGCTCTTTTGTTTTAGGTCGTTACGCTATCAATCATACAGGCGTCCAGGTTCTAGCGCTGCTATCGTCACAGCATCTGGGACAGAAGAGGAGCTCTCTGTATGTTGTCTATGATGTTTCTAAACTATTGAAACACATAAAAGTTAATGGAAAAAGAAAGGGAAGTCCATGCATGTGTGTGTACGTCTCCTGGCATTATCTTTTATCCGACTTGATCTGATCACACGTTGACAGCTGGTGTGAATGCACCAAGGTATTATATCAGATCACTCCGAGCACAATCGGAGGACCACTTACTGCGGGAAAGCCAAAGTACGAACTCATTCGAGCATATTATCTTTTATTTCACAACGCCTGAATGCCCATAGAGATCTATCGAGGGTGTGTCAAACATCTCGGAGGATTTGCCCTGGAACACGTCATGGAATAAACCCAGTCCGCATTGTTTTGGTTTCTTCCTTTCCTCCTTTTAATTTCCAAATGACTGGGTACGGGGAAAGCATTGTTGCATCCTGCCGGTCAGGCGCAGCATCGTGGGTCTCTGTTGGAACAAGTTTATTAGCTGACAACAGAGTGCGCCGCTCTCTCTCATGTTAGGAGAGGATCACGCTCGCCCTGCAATCAACCTTCTCTTCTCCCTGCTATTGACTTAAACAAAAGATCATCCAGGTGGTTCATCCTTAAATATATTCAAAATGTCCATGTGATAAATAATCTGTGTCCCTATATAATAAATACAAACCGTCGCAGGTAAATACGCCCGATTTAAAAACAACAGTGCCTTTGGTCTTGCAGATGGAAACAGTGTCTGTGTTTAATTGCATGCAGAGTGGGGAAGTAAGATCCAATCACAAATGGTCACTGGAGACAAGTGGAGATACTTTTAATACCAGGTGTGAGCTCACGCACTCGGAGCTGTCAGCTCGCGATCGGATCTCTCAGGATGCGTGTTCGTGCCGGGTCTGAACACGGCCCGAGGCCGCCGCAGAGGTAACAACTATTGTCACCTCCTCTCACGCTTCCAAGTGGATCTGTCCATGTGATGTCAGAGGTCAAGCTGGAAACAAATGAAAGAGACAAATAGATGGAGACAAAAATAAAATACACCTTGAAGCCCAAAAGAAAAAACGACATGTTTTTTTTTAGTCCAGAAAAGGAAAGTTCCTGGACTTGTGATTAAAGTCAGTGTAGCGCAAAAATCCTGCTAACATGAGCTGCGGCAGTGATCGCATTAACTGTCCGACTCCGCCGGCACCAAACGGGAGAGAAAGAAAGATTCAAAATTAACCGAGATGACCCAAAACACCTCGGGGGCGCTTTCTCTCATGGTATTCGAGCGCAAACTGACAAAATACATTGGACTTTGAAGTTATGGTTGATGATTTTGCACGAAGCAGAGCTCCACAAACACAATTATATTTTATAATTGCATAAGCCTGTTCAGAGTTGCCAGACATCCAGACCCGACATAGTTCCTCACTGATTAATTACAGGGTACACCCTGAAAATAGTCTATAATTCAGGTGATGGTATTCAACCAAGTCTTCAGAGGAAATATGCAGCCGGCAGACTGACAGTTTGATGAGTGAATAAGAAAGAAATGACATGTAAAGCTGACATATCTTTCATTCATCGGGGTTGTAATGTTCCCCGTGGAGCAAAGCGCGTGTTATGTGGTAGTGTGTGTGTGTGTGTGTGTTTGCATTAAGGAAAAAATATACACTCAATAAATCTAAATATTGGAGAGAGTTCAGATCTGTTGGCACTCGAGCGAAGCTGCATCCTCTCAAGCACAACAGAGGCGGTTAGTTCGGAAGATATTCTGGAAATCGTCGAGACGACGTGAAGAATCCTTTTTCTGTAATCCAGATCCGTGTCACATGTTTTAAGAAAACATTTCATTCAGTGTTTCCTAATTAAAGTCCAGCAGTATTTATGTTAATCACTCTTCAATACTTCTCTGTAATTATAAATAAATGCGCTTTTTAAATCAGCCACATACACACTCACTTCCAAGCCCGCCGGACTTTGGGTAGGTGATGTTTGCTGCACAACTTACACAGAGAACCATTCACTTTATACCTTTTTTAGTGTGACAGGAAACAACTAAAAATATCACACTTGTGCCGTAATTGCTATGCAGCCATCTTTCTAGCTGGTGCCGTATCTGGCAGAAACCAACCACCAATGAATGTAATTGCCGTGTGCGGAGGGGAGAGTGTCATGTCAGTTAGCTCTGGTTGTATAAATATAAGGCGTGCAGCTGGACTAAGTGCCACCCTGCCCACATATAAAATATGCTGCATGAGGGCCAAGGAGTCATTAAGGAGGACACATGCCAAGGCTGAAAAAAAAAAACCCTTGAATGGTACAAATGAATTTCTTGTCACTCCGGCTCTAAATGGGAAAATGGTTACAAGTTCTGCTCAATTATTCACTGCGGTATGTATAAGACCCCCAACACTTAGTATATCATGTCACTCTCTTAGTATTACTGTATGATTCACTTAATTACTGTAATAAGTGTTTTCCTTCTGGAGGTGGTCCGGAGGTCTGTGAGTCACAGTCTATTAAGGCCACACATGCTAAAGGAAAAGCTCGGCACCAGATGCTCGCTCTGTGATCCAGATCACACCGAAAGGCCGCTATCACAGAGCGGAGCTACCTGAGCAACATGTGGGGCTTTACTTTGCGGGTCTCCAGGCTCATCACTGTCAAACATTTTTCCAGGGGGAAGTGATGGGACGGTAGGCGGTGTTGTTGTACGTCTTGATCTCTGTCTCGGTCATAACCTGCTCTGCACGTGACGCCAGTCGTTCCCCAATTTCGACATGAACGAGCAGTTGATAGCAGAGCGACTAACTTTACGTGGTACCGTGACTTCACTCAGATCAGCTGCCAATCATGATGTCACTTCCCCCCTTTTCACAGCATCCAAATAACCAATTAAAATTACTACAATTTGGTTTTCTTTTTATCACTTCAATTAGAAGTCTGTTGTTGTTTGTTTGTCCTTTCGGCTTGTTAACATCGTTTCGCTGCCCTAAAAAACTGAGCTGGCATGTTCTTCATTTTCCCTTCATGCTTGGTGGACATAAGCAGGGAGGAACCGATGTGTTTGAAGTCGTGATCACAGTTTTCGAGCGCGCAGGATCAGTCAGTGGTCGTGATTCCTAAACATTTAGAGTGTGTGAAGGATGAGTGTAAATATCCCGAATGGAAGCAGTTGATATTTTTATTCACAACTTTTAGAGGCTTGCTGGACGGCCAACAGTGTGTCCCTTCATTAGCTCGAGGGGATCTGGACGGGAGGGGGGCAAGATGCTAAATTTTGTGTCATGTTGACGTCTGCATTTCATCAAAACCCTTTTTTTAGGGAGGGTTGGCTTCTCTGTTTGCCTGCACAACTAAAAAAAACAACACGACATTTTCAAAGTGTTGCAGCGATAATGTTGCGACGAACAGGCGGCCGCTTCCACAAACTCAACTCGTCTTTGCTTCCTCTCGTTACATCAGATTTAAGACAAGAAGTTCATCAAAGTGCACTTTTTAAAATCCTTTTTGCATTTGGCTCCAGCACATGACGGATGAATGTGGGTGAGGTATCAGCATGAAATATTTGGATCATCCATTTTTGTAGTTTTTCTTGCGTCCTGCTATCCGACTATCATTTTTGTTAATTTAATAGAAAGGCAGGCTTAGATAAAGAGCTGTTGCCGTGTGTTGGTACAGCACAGCCAGGCAGACTCTGCTGCTCTCTACCTAAAGGAATTATCTTGACCTTAACCCCATCCTGCTCAACCGCAACCCTAAGTACAGTGTAAGTGTGGTGCTAAGATGGATAATTACAATACATGTTGCTTTGTAATTATACGCAGTCTGACAAACACTCTGATCCCAAGAACACCTTGTTATGGGATTGAACCCAGAACCCTTCCTCCTCCTCCTCCTCCTCCTCCTCCTCCTCCTCTGCTGCAGGAAGAGAGCGTTTATCTGAAAATGACTTTTTAAGTACGAATGGTTTGTCTATGCAGATGAACCGCAAATGTTCCAACGTTGCACCAGATTTTTCCCTCTGCAGGTCACTTTCACCGACCGAAAGCATCAGTCGCTCCTTATTTTTAACTACTTGGAGTTGGCTGCAGGCAGTGTGAGTAAAACTACACCTATGGGTGTCCCAGCTCCTCTCAGTCTATTTCTGTATCTGAAGGAAAGGTGATGGGTTGAGGGGGGGGGGAGGCGGGGAGGCAGGTTTGGGGCAATGCAAACAGTAAGGGTCTCAACACTCAAAGCAAACATTGCCCTATGTTTGAACTACACACCTTCGGCCCTACAATTCTCCCACACACTCGCGCTCTGCCTTCTGAGTCTTATTCCTGCTAACACCTTCTCTGGTCAGCCCAGCTAAATACACTGCTTATCCCAGGGCCTTCTCATAAATCAGGGAGGAAAAGCACCTCTGACAAGGTCTCACCTCCATCGCCTGCAGCCGTTAGCCGGCAGCTCCGACTTACATGTGGCAACTAGCAATAAATTTAAAGCCCAAATAAACTAATGGCCTTTTAGAGCCGTAACCACTTGTGAAGACGTGAGGATCTTTAATCTGGTAGATATTATATCGTCGCGATAAATGCCGTGTAAGTCCGCCGAGCCTTGTATCCCTCCTGCATTTCACCTCCGAAGATGAAAAACCTGCTCAGCTGCACCGATGCTTTTGGGATTTAGAAGTTTAACACATGGCAAAGTTTAAAGTTTTATTGAGCATTCAATAGACCATGAAGTGAATTGGTTTCAGGGGGGGAGAAAACACGCTTCATTATTGTCCTACAAAAAGATTTAACTCAATATTCCCAGAATGTCAGCGGGTTTAAACAGTCTCAGAACTATTTGTGGCTTAGATATGCTAAAGTGCATGAACCAGAGGAGAGTTCCAGCAGCTACGTCCAACATGATACACTCCCTCCAGGAAACTATTTAAACATTTGGGCTTTACCCAACATCCCTTTCTTCTTCGGTATTTTTGTTTTGACTTTGTTTATTCATCCTTGTCCTGAAGCGTTGGCTTCATCCTCCGCTGGCCTAACTTGTTCCCAACAACCGTGATTCCTCAACACAAAAGAATGAAAGAAACTCAATGAAAAACACAATCTTTTCATCTTGGACATGAGTCAATTACCAGAGCGGCATTACCGAACACGCTGCGTTTTTTTTTCTTCTTCTCAAGACTGAACGAAGGGATGTATTGATTCTGGCATGTTTATTTCCACGGCAAAGCCATTTAAGGTTTCCAACAAGACCAGCACATGTAACTCTGGTTGTCCATGTGACCGCTGGAACGCCCCCTTTTTTTGGCTGTTTGTACTGTAACACTGTTGTAGTTTGTAGGATTGGACGATTTTATATTTATTTCTATTTGTGCAGCAACCACCACAGACAATGGGGATGTGGGAGTGTCCCGCAATTGATCGATGTCATTGAACCTCAGAACCTCATCAATTCAATACCAGATGGGGTCAGTAGCAAAAATGTCATTGTTTCCAGTGTGGACAGCAAATATCCAAAACCAAGACTTCCGCTTCTGTTATCCAGTTATGATTTATATGCAGCCTGCAGCTATACAGGCTAATCCTTCAGCTAATGTGCTGCACAGTCCGTCTTTGATTTATAGTTCGGAAATGTTTGGAAATCCTGAGTGTGAGTCTGAGAATGTGTCTTTGTTTGTGGGAGTCTGCAGACGGGAAAGATCAAGTGACTTGATGCTTCAGATGGGAATATTCATAACAAACATCTGAGACAGTCCTCTGAGTTACAGATAAAGGAGTGAACTCTTTGCCAAAATACGTTTTTGCACTTTAATTACGTGGCGAAGTCAAAGGTCGTTATGACTCATTTTATTCTGGTGAAATTATTACTTTATGAGTTCCAGTTTCTGTGACTGTGATAGTGGAGATGGACTGCAGAAGGGGAGGACGACATGCAGCGAAGGTCCCAGACCGTATCTGAACCCACGCCGCTGCTTTAAGGACTCTTGATTCGTGGTGCACGCTTGTACGAAGCAGGAAGCCGGAATACCCAATAAGATATTTGCAAACTGTTGGACGGTTCTTCAGCTTACAAGACCTCGGCGCCAAAAAATGTAGCTTTTCAAAAAATACCAACCTTGGAGGTCAACCTCGCTATGCGAGAGTATCCATGCCAGAATGGGTCTTTTCATTTGGGCCTGATTAAGGAACGTACACACAGACTGGAGCCTCTTTTATTAGATTAATTACCACCGAGACTTTTCGCCATGAAACCAAACAGTGAGAAAGATGTTTTGAAGTGATTCATACCTCGTTCATTCCCTCCGTTGCTGTTCTTTTCCTGGAAGACAGTTGACCAAGGACCGAGGCAGCTCCTCGGGAGAAGTCTTAATGTTCTAACAAAATATAAATCAATACACGGACGGGGGAGCTCCTGCGTCGCTAAATGGCCTTATGGAAACTCGGTCGGAGAGGAGCTACAGCTGCCCCGAGTGCTGACTGTATTCCTGGTTGCACAGCAACTAAACTTCTGTTCTGACACCAGGATTCATCACAATATTCTGATTGAACAGCAATCGGTTAATTAAAAAAACTACTTAGTCCCGGGTCTATGTTTAAGTGGTGTCACAGGATGGGTGTGAACTATCCAGCTAGCGTCTGACCTTCATGTTCCCTCCGGAGTAACACCCACATTAATCAAACGACATGTAGTTTCCACTTTATTGGTGGAAAGACGTGGTAGCTGCTAGATTTAACGATCCGGATCCTGCAGTGTCACCGTCCCCTCACGTCCACAGCAGACGTCGTGTCCTGTAAAAGGTAGATATGGGCAATATGCTAAGCTGCAGGGTTTAGGTTGCAGGTCATTTCCCAGTGGGATCAGCAGGCTCCTGCAGAGGGCTTGTGATAAGAGTGGATATAGGAAGCTTTGTAAACATTATTAAGCCACCCTTCCCCTGTGTGCAGGGGGGTAATCCTAAACACCTGGGCTGGTTAACTGGGATCTGGTTGCTCCGTAAAGGCCGACGTCATCGTGCATCTGGTTGAATCCATTTGCTTGCTTATCTTTTTTTAACATACTCTCTTTTTATAATTCAAACTACACCAGTTAAATAACACTCAACTATTTCATCTGTGTGTCAGCCACCAGGGCGACGGGTCATACAGCTGATTGGTTGGCCCGGGTTTGACATCCCACCGCTGGGACCGAAAACACAAATTTGTTTAAGCCAAACGAAGGCTGCAAGTAAAAAGATCTTTTTTTTATAGATTTTATCGGGTTGATTTCTTTCTTTTTTTTTGCTCTCGGCAAAATCCAGTCAGTCCATTAAATTAATATATGTACAGATATTACTGACGCCCACAGGATGAATCCTAATGACGAGCTCCTGACATTTCCTCAAGTCCGAATCTCTATTTGTCCAACAACTTTTTGACCTTCAACATTAATTGTGTTCCATCTGCCTGAGCTGTGATTATAGTGCTAATTATTAAACGTGATCCATGTTAATGAGATTAACGAAGATGACCTCTTGGTACACGTTACACCTGTTTGGGGGGCAGTTTTTTTGTCATTTATTCAAAGGCTGACAGGAGAAGGGTTCAAATCTGGGTACAGAGAGATAGTGTAATGATGTCGTCATGACAACTCAGTAACATTTATTTCCTCCTTTTCTCACCGTGTGTTTTTGTCTTTGGTGTCGCAGTCGGAGTGAAGTTGTATCGTCTCGTACAAATGTCTCACAATCATCAGGAGTGTTTCAGCTTCATCACCTCCCTCCTCTTTGCTCCTTTCTAGATGTGGACGAGTGTGCAGAGGCGCTCGACAACTGCAGCATCGACGCCATCTGCCAGAACACCCTGAAGTCATACAAATGCATCTGCAAGTCAGGCTATAAAGGCGATGGCAAACATTGTGAAGGTAAAAGTTTCTCTCTCTCTCTCTTTCTTTTAATGTGCCTTTTTCTTCACCTGCGGTTCGGAGGAACAATCTTCTGTTTCTCTTTGGGTGCGTCGGGAATTTTTACAGTACGTTCAAATAAAAGAGCTAATTCTCATGTTGCCTTATCTCCTGTGAACGTAAGCCCGGAGGCCAGTGGCGAGTTTGATACGAGTCTCGCTCAACATAACTCATAACTATAAGACTCCTCCAAAAGAGGGAGGAGAGAGGAGGAAGAGGGCGACAGACAGACGGAGGGACGGAGGGGGACGCCAGGTGCAGAGTGGTCCTTTGTGACAAGATGAAACGAAGCGGCAAATTTCCTACACATGTTGGAGGAGAGAATGAAGATAGCGGTTGAAATGGCATTCAAAGGCCTTGCCAAGCAGCCGGGGTTATTTCCACAGCTGAGGCCTTGTAGACTGTCGGACACAAGTCTTACCCAAAGCCTCTGGATCAGGACATCCCACAATTTTTATTAGTATTATTACAAAACCATACTTGACTGTGTCACTTTTTTTCCCCTGCTATTATTATTCTTTCATATACTTGACCAAGTGTTTTTCATGGCCTTCTGCCTGTGGACCATAAAGGTTTGCTTTATTGAATCAATTGTGGAATAAGTGCAAGGTTTGTGTTTCTTTGAACAGCAGGTTTGCCGAGGGCTCCTCCAGGCTGATATACCTGTAAAGCAAAACTCAAAAGCGACTTTAATAAAATAATGGAAAACCCACAAGTGTTTTAGTAACTGGTGGTCAGATCGGAGCTGCGGGCGTGATACGAAGGGACAAACGGATTCAGGTTAGAATACACACAAACCCAAGCGATTGGAGGAGAACCACTTCTGTGTCGGCGTGTTGTGAGCGTTTCGGGTTTAGAGAGGAGTGGGCGAGTCATGGGTGATTTTCTGCTGTGCTCGGGGAACGACAGAGATGTGTGGGAAGAGGAGATGCAGGGAGCAGAAAGTGACTCTTTGTTTCGGTCCCATCCCTCCGCTGTCAAGTCGAATTAAGCCCCGCGTCAGGCAGCCTCAAAGAGGAGCCGAACGACCTGGATCATAGGCCCTAATGGGCCAGTAAGTGCTGAGTGGATGTGCGCTGTGTTCTCAATCCTCGGTCTCCTCAGTGGGGGCCCCGCAACCATCATCGTAACCATAACAGACAACTCCACTCAGACTGTCATCCCCATCTGCACTCTTTCTTCATACGTCTGCCTCTGTTCTCTCATTTATGTGTCACATTTCTCCAGTTTCAGCAGTGATGGATTTAAGGGCTCGATAGATGTACTGGTCCGCTTGTTATTACATTTCGACTTCTATTGAGTCAATAATGTCAAAAATGAAAGACACAATTTGACAGATTCTCTTTGACAACATCTGCGTGCATGTTTATATACGATCGTGAAGATTGTGACTGATTTAAGTGGTAATTTGACACATTAGCATTTGGATTAACATAGATAACATCCAGTATAAAAAGCTGCAGATTTCACCTCCTGGCTCAATTCTCTCGGTCATGATCAGAAAGGTTAAAGTGTCCAGCGCTGGAGCAAAAGGGCCGTTTTCAGAGACTGCTCATAATAAAATACCAAGGGAGGAAAGCAATATCTTGGCATGAAAGTGTTCAAATTTTAGGATATTAACCAGAGCATAAAATAAATAAGAGGCTTTGAAAAGTAAACATCAAATATCTTGTAGCATTATGAAACGCTGGCAGACACAGAAGTTCCATTAGAAACAGGTGAAGCAACTCAGATCTACAGATGTTGTCTCGTCCCTGTTTACCTCACAAGCGCTCGTTTAAATTAGAGATGAAACGAAACAGATTTTTTTTTTTTAATTCCCTAAAACTGTGCACATTAACCCTAATTGCACTACTTTAAGTGCGTGATTCCATTTCCTTTTACAGCGTCTTGATTGCTCGGAGCTATTGGAAGTTGCTGCTTTCCGATCATCCTGTATCTTGTTTTTTTTTTTTTTTCCAGATGTTGACGAGTGTGCCACCGAGTACAACGGCGGCTGCGTCCACGAGTGCATCAACATCCCGGGAAATTACAGGTGCACATGCTACGATGGCTTCCGCTTGGCACATGATGGGCACAATTGCCTCGGTGAGTGTGTGTGTGTGTGTGTGTGTGTAATATCTCTCCATTTCCGCAGGAAAACGTTGTTATATAAGGGCTCTTTGTCAGGAAGAACATATACATTAACCTTCACGTGTCAGGTTTCATACTCCGCCTGACACAAGCGAAGGTGGTTGCATAAATTGTTCGCTCTGCACGCCCGACGTCTCATCATGGATGGTAATATATGTTTCAGGGCTGGATTGAGCTCTCATTAGACCGCTGCTTGAAATATTAGCTATTTCCTCACTTCACATGGCAGTTAGTCGTCCAAATCTGTTTTCACAAAAAGGAGAAATGTTTTCTTTTTTTTTTAATAAGTCTGACAAAAAGGAGTGAATTTATGAAGAGCTTGACCCCGAGCTGGGAGCTCGGAGTGAGCCGTCAGGCGGCTGCGCTTTCCCATGGTTTAATATTTCACCGGTCTGTCATTCAAATTAGCCTCACACTTAAAGGTTACGAAACAAAGGAGGAGAAAAAACACGTAACTCTTCTCGCTTAATGCAGACACCACCCCTGCTTCCATCGACTCATCCACCCCATGAAACCCTGTGCAAGGCACCACGTTTACTTGATGAACAACACGTAACGCCGCTGCGCCAGAACGGAAAACATACGTCTCTCGATCGATACTAAAGCCTCCGTGGCTTGGCGGTGCCACCGACGCCTCGGATTCTCTTTCTTTCGCTGTCATTTTCCGTTTCTTCCCTTCCCTTCGTTCCCTCCTGTCTTTTTCGCTCATGCTCTTGTATCTACAGTGCAGAGCCATTTTCCAAGCCATTAAGCAACGGCGTTCAGCTGTGCGCGGATCATTTGCTGCGCCGCGGATCAGCTCCTGACTTGCGTGCAGGTGTGCGATTGCAATGTGCGGTTGTGTGGCTGCTGCTGCTGTTGCGTCAAACAGGGTTGCACACATCTATCCTCTTTTGATATAATCTGTCGTAGCGAGGCATGCATGGTCAAACATGGTGAGAGTCCTCTTCTGCCGTCGTCTATATTTCTGCCAATGACCTCCTGTATATGCGAGAGGATGGAGACTCGTCAGGCTTGAGATCTGTCAGATATGATTTTCTTTTCTACGTGACGATCGGGGATCTAATTAATTTATCAAACGAGTAAACAATCTCAAAGCAGTGAACATGGCGTCTCGTGTGTCATATATGTAGCTGTCAAGCAGCGATCCAGCTCTTGCCTCGAGACATGAAAGATATCTAAAGACTAAAGAATTCTAAGGGAATAATCCTCAGCACAAACAAGAGAGGAGAGGAAGAGGTAGAGCTGAGGTTTCATGTTAAGACCCCAACTTCCTCTTCCAGGTTTAAGCTCCTTTTTGGCCCCTGAGAAAAGATTAGTCCCCCTTGGCCCTGGAGTGGAGAACCTAAGCAGCTGGTTCCCAGACAAGGTCAGACCTTCAGAGCCCTTAAAGACCAGATGTGCCCAAGGCTGCAGAAGAGAGATTCGCTTGATCCTCAAAGGTTCACATTGAGTTCAGAGTCTGAAATTCTGAAAGTGCTTCTCGTTACCCCGTGTTGCTGTTTTTTGACGATTTTTTTTTTTATTTTCTCCATTTTTTTATGATTAAATCAGAGTTAAAAGTTGCAGCTGTGTCCGTGACTTCCTGTTTTCCGCCCTCCAGGGCTCGTTGTTTGCAGGCGGGTAGGCACTGGCCTGTGTCACCGTCAGCTCGGGGACAGTTTGGCCGGCGCGCACATATCCCTGTCGCTGTATTCTTTTACCGCGGCACGTGCCACGCGACTCCTTGTAATTGGATGTGTTGGCAGCATAATGACATTGGGCGGTGGCAGAAGGCGGCGGAGCATGAAGCAGAACGCTGCCTCGTGTGCCTCGACGGGGACGCTCTGGTTTCTGAGGTCTCCCCTGTCTGCCCTAAACCTCACAAAGATGTCAGGAAGTCAGCAAGGTGGAAGCAATGCAATATCACAGTACGCTGCTCCTGTATATGCGGAGTGAGATGTCAGTCACTGTATAATTTACCCCACAGTGAGCTATTGTACCCACTCAAACCTCGAGTATATAAGAAGCTGATTACTTCTTTTATAACCATCATGACTATATGCTGGTGGAGGTGAGGGAGGGTTGGTAGTTAATCACCACATGGCAAAGCTGTAAAGGGTTTTTAGAGTCTTAGGAAAAACAGAGGAATCAATGTCAATTTAATCCAAAACACACATCCTCTTTACAATGAAAACCAGATGCAGGAAGGCTATTAGTTCCCCACTGTAGCACCACCATCCCCACATTTATGACCTATGCGTTTTGGTTAAGGTCCTTCGGAAACCTAAGTATCCTCTTATCATTGGTAGTTCGTTAAACGCGCCAGTGGCTTAATTTCATAAACATCTGCACAAACACTCCCCGTCATGAGAACCGCAAATCTCAACATTTCACTTGTAGGACTAAAAGAGAAAAATGTTTCTTTTGTTCCCGTCAGAGCGGCGCGCAGCGAGTGTGACTCACGGAGGGAAACAAAGGCGGGATTGAAATAGACATTAC
>CAAKHC010007236.1:862-25587 GCA_901007825.1 Macroramphosus scolopax
ATCTGCCTTTTGTACTTAGTTTACACAGTGCAATGACCGTAGGCTTTAATTAATGATCACACTCTAATCTGAATGACAATATCTAAACAGGTGGTCGAGCTATAGTTTTGTATTCAGTGGAGAACGGAGTTTTGCCAACAGGTTTATTACGAGAAAATGGTTATTTTCTCTTTTTGCATATACGTATTGATGAATACCATTGAAAATATGTTGTTTCACTGTTTGTTTTTACTTTAGACGCAGTACTCCTTTAAAAAAGTATTTGGTATTAATACCACTCAAAGTGAGCTGTTTGAGGATGTTGCCAAGCCACTAATTGAGGATCTCATACACTGTAAAAATGGTAAGTGAGCCACATGTTTCCTGAGGCATATGTATGATCTGATGTTGTATTACTGAAATAACTAGTTATTTAAAAGTTTGGATTTTTTGAAATTTTTCATGGTGTACAGTATTTTCTCTATTTTCTGACATTAGTGGTAAAAGATTAGACAGAATAGCAATTTGTTATCCTTTCTGTGCAAAGTGTTGATGTAGTTGTTATATTCCATGTTCACAGGTCTGCTGTTTACATATGGTGTTACTGGAAGTGGGAAGACCTTTACCATGACTGGCTCGCCTGGTGAAGGTGGACTCCTCCCTCGTTCCCTAGACATGCTCTTCAACAGTATTGGCCCCTTCCAGGCCAAGAGATTTGTAAGACTAAAATTTATTAACCATCCCCTTCATTGAAAATCTAGTATTTTAACCTTACAGACATGACAATGTGTTGCTTTTCATATGCTAGACTTATCACAAGGGAAAGACCCAGTCTCAACAAAGGACAGTCTGAGACAGTGCGTTCGACATTGTTAAGGACTCATACAGGCAACCCTGTAAAATTCACTCTTCCTCTGAATCAGTTTCTGGTTCGAACATGTGGGGCTGAGTTATCCCTCTAATACCACTTGCCGTGTGAAGTATGTAGTAACTAGCATAACAGAAAACTAGCAGACTTAATGTGTTTGAGTGAGCAGGTGGACATCAGCCTGCTGGTGATTTCTATAAAAGTGGGTTGCATAGATGTGGCTGCTACTTGATATTAATAGATCGGTCCATACTAAAGCTGTATCGAAACCCTTTATAATGGACAAAAGTATTTTTTCCTAGAAACACTTCTCAATATGTAATTATAATGATAAGACGAGTTGTTAGGGATAAAGTCAATGCCTCGCAATAGGATTTAATGTTTGTTTGACTTTGAATGTTCCAACAGGTGTTTAAACCAGATGACAAAAATGGAATGGAGATACAGGATCAAGTTGATGCTCTCCTGGAGAGGCAGAAAAGAGACAGTCAACCGCTGTTGCCCAAAACACCGTCCTCCAGGTAGTTATTTATTTCTCTTTTGCTTTCCGTGCCACCTGTATTGTTAACATCTTAGCAGCTTAAATTTTCAGTCATTCCTCTTTTTGTCTTAAGCAGTTTGCTCTTCTACGGTTTTATTTTTCAGGCAGAAGGCTGATCCTGAGTTTGCAGACATGATCAGTCCAGAGGAGGCATGCAAATCTGAGAATGTGGATGATGACTGTTGTTACAGCATTTTTGTGTCCTACATCGAAATCTATAACAACTACATCTATGATCTCCTCGAAGATGCTCCATTTGACCCCATCAGACCGAAGTAAGACACAGAATTTCAAATTACTACATTTTTTAAACACGTCACATTGAATTATTGTGTTAACAAACCTTGGTCCGTTGTATAAGATGATGACTATCCACACCCACACTGTTACACCATGTTATTGTCAGTAATTCCTTTACCCTAGTAGCTGTACAACCCCTCAGTTCTGCTCTTTTCCTCACAGACGTAATTGAGGAAATTAGATTGAATGTATGGACTGAATAAAGCACTGAGTTTTGTCCTGACGAGATACACTTTTTAAATTTCATGTCGTTGTTAGGTGGCTTGGTGGAGGCGCGCCTATATGGAACAATGAGTTTATGTATGTGGCATGAAAAAGACATACAATGCTGTTTTATTTCTAGCTGTACTTTGGCTGTTGCAGCTGCCGCATAGGTCATCATTGCCCTCCCACCCTGTCATTAGCATTGTGCCATAGTTCACTACCTTCGTGTCATTGTGTTTGCTGTGGTCTTTTAGATTTTGCTCCCAGCTGTTACTATTAGTCAGTACGTTTCCATGGGCAGCTTACCCGATAACGCAATTACCTCCTACCACCCGCTGTGACCCCCTGCTGTGGCTTATCCGAAAGTACATGTCGGAGAAAACATTCGAGAAACAATCGAGAAACCGGCCGAAGCATTGCTAACTCCGATCCGCTATGTGGCGCTGGAGCGCTTTTGGCCGCGGTGAGAGTAGAAGAAGAGCGGTGAGCATAGTAGAAGCGTAGAAGAAGAGCGCCGACCGCGTTCGATTATAGTCTTTAATATAGTATTTCTTCAAGCTTTAACCACAGATTCATGACAGGTGGTAAGCCATGGTGTCGTTTGACGTCGTCCTGGAACAACGCCTCCTTTTATTGCGTCGCTCGTGCTGTCTTCGTCTCCTCCCATGTCCGGGTGAAAGTCGCCGGCGGAAATAGTCGCGCATGCGCAGACTGCGTTTCTCGTTACCAGTTTACATTATGTTGGCATCGAGCAACCATCGAGCAACTACCGAGTTACCCAGGTGCGCTTATCCGGTAACGAGAAACCCGATGCTTGTCCGATGCTGACTCGATGTAACTGATATGCCCCTGTTTACATGAATTTGCATAACCCAGATCTTGTCCGGTAGTTGTCTTGTACGATGCTAATTACTGCATGTAACCGCACTGAGTGAGATCTGCAGCAAAATCTCTGAATGGCTTCAGCTTGTGTGAAAACCCAGTGTGCATATGTCAGTAACTTCAATGTGTTTATACGTCTGCTGTCCCTACTACACATACTTTCAATGTTGCTTCTAACCACCATCAAGTATTTATCATTTTAGCTTCTCAGCTAGTGTTACTAAAGTGACAATTAATTATGTTAGACTGTTTTGAATGTGTTTGTTTATTTACATTAACATCTTTCAGACAACCTCAATCAAAGATTCTGCGTGAAGATCAGAATCATAACATGTATGTTGCTGGCTGCACAGAGGTCGAAGTGAAATCAACAGAGGAGGCTTTTGAAGTCTTTTGGAAGGGTGAGTGTAAATAGCTTTTTTGTCTTATCATTGCGATGCAGATTAGAAATGTCATCAGAAATGAAGGGTTTTCCTTGCTCAAAACTTGCTCAGTGCTCAAATCCTCAGGTCAAGTTGCCATTGTGACTCTGCCCTGCTGGACTACTTGGCTTTCTCATCAATGTTTGCAGCTATATTTTTCAATTTAATTATAATTCTTAACAATTATAGGATCCCATGATGGAAACAAATAGATATTTTTTCAAGTTTTTTTTCTTTTACTAAAGGCAGACAGAAATTCTCTTATTTCTTACAAACCATTAAAGCTGTTGACCTAATTAGGACATTTTTGTATCTAACTTTACTGCTAATCTGGTAATAATGCCCTTCCAGGACAGAAGAAAAGAAGAATAGCCAACACTGAACTCAACCGTGAATCAAGTCGCTCCCACAGTGTGTTCACCTTGAAGCTGGTCCAGGCGCCACTGGATGCGGATGGGGACCACATTCTACAGGTGACATGTTTGCTATTTAATTTACATGATTACAGGTCAAGAATTGCTTCATGATAATGAGGTTTTGACAGCAATCTGGCCAAATATTTTGTGCTAAAAGTCTATCCATGAATTTCAGGACAAAAACCAGGTGAATGTGAGCCAGCTGTGTTTGGTTGACCTGGCAGGCAGTGAGCGCACCAGCAGAACGAGAGCAGAGGGTAGTCGTCTCCGTGAAGCAGGTCAGATTTTCTTTTACTGTGGGCCTCTTTCTAACTTTTTGTGTCTTAAGATTATTTACTTTGTTTGTAGTATTAAGTAAAAGTTGTTCAGACACCAAATGTCTTTGCATCTCACTGACAGGTAATATTAACCAGTCCTTGATGACACTGCGCACATGTATGGAAGTTTTGCGTGAGAATCAGATGTGTGGAACAAATAAGGTTGGTATTCCATTATCTATAGATCACTTTATCATTCATTTTTTAAAACTGTTTTATTTCATACAAGAGATATCTAATCATGAAGTTCATAAGTCCTGTCAGTGGTTTCACAGTCCTTATCTTCCAGATGGTGCCATACAGGGACTCTAAAGTGACACATCTGTTTAAAAACTACTTCGATGGAGAAGGAAAAGTTAGGATGATTGTCTGTGTCAACCCGAAGGCCGATGATTATGACGAAACTATGGTAAGACATTTGCTTTCCCAAAAGAAAATGATCTCTTCATTTCCATGTCTAAACCACCCACGTGACTGCTCGTACTGCTCACAAATATTTGCCAAATTCTCACATGATTTTATGATTTTTTTTTGTAGTGGCAAGATAAGAACACATGATTACTGATCATGTTTCGAAACTTAACAAAGTTCAACTGTAGATTCAAGACTGTTTGCAAAGGAGAATTATGGAATGTATTTAACAATAGTCTGTTGTGTGTGTGTTGCAGCTTGTGATGCGCTTCGCGGAAATGACACAGGAGGTCGAAGTCGCGAGGCCTGTTGACAGGCCGATCTGTGGTCTTGCTACAGGACGCAGACAGAGAAACCAGGCATACAGGGAAGAGCTCTCACGTCGCCTTGATGACCGCAGAGGATCCGGTAATGCTGGTTAGCCGCTCTTGGGTCTACCAATTCAAATTTGTGTTCCTGTCCCCCATTAATTAAGTGCAGTGTTTGATTTACTTGATGCTAAATGTTTCTCGACTTCTTCTGTTTCCCACATTAGATGACCCAGGTCTGCTGAATCGGCTCATTGAAAGCCTTCCAGCTCTGCCTCCCTGTGACTTTGTGGACCCAGCAGATGATCAGACACTGCCGCGCCTGATTGAAGTTCTGGAAAGGAGGCACTGTATACGCCAGATGATGACCGAACAATACAACAACACAGGTACACACTAGGGATATTGCGGTGTTGACATTTTTACTATTACTAGCGGTCAAATGTGCACAGGGTCTGTCAAAATGAAGACTTTTTAACCGTGTGGTGAGACACCATTTCTTTGAAGATATAATCAGTCACTGCATCAGTGCACACTCTACCTTGCACTTTCATTCTTATATTTGTTGACTAAAACACCTTGCACTCTCTGTACTATTGTTCTGGTCTGGAGTATATCTTTTTATTGTCTGCATAAAACATAACTTGTGATGTAGTGTTTCAAAAATCTTTTCAAAGCAAATAGTTGATTACTTTCATTGTGTTTCCTCCTGCAGCCAATACACTGAAGTCCATGCTTCAGCAGTTTGACGGTCAGCTCAGTGCCAAGGAGAATTTCCTCCATGAACAGCGAAGCAAACTGAGCGAGAAGGATAAAGTAATCATCAACCAGAGGGCAGAGATTGAGCGATTAGAGAAGAAATCCCAAACCCTGGAATACAAGGTGTTGTTTCCATCACTTGCACAACTTTCTTACTATACTCTCTTCTAGAGTTGGTCTTCAGTGTGCTTCTAAAATTATGCAATGTGAATTTATCTGAGTGCAGAAAATCTTGTGTGGACATTTCTTTTCTTCACAAAATAAGATTTCAAAGTATTATCACTGTCTACAGAAGTTGATTGTTTCGTTTCCTCTCTAGGTTGATATACTGAAGAAGACAACTGACATGTATGAGCACGACAAACGCTCACTGGAGCAAGAGCTGGAGACTCGGGGTCAAAGGTTAAACACTGAACTGTCAGAGAGGAGGCGAATGGAGCAGCGAATGCAGGGCATGGTCTCAGACACCAAACTGAAGTGGGAGAAGGAGTGTGTAAGTGGAATTATCAACAGCATTCCTCTATTTGATAATGTGTGGTTTGTATATTGAGGGCAGTGCTTGCCAGCCACCTTGTGTAACATGTAGCCACCGCTCAAACAAATGAATGATCCACCTTATGTTCCATATGGACTGAATGATCAGAATGTGGGAAGAAGTTTTACCAGATTACTGTGATTAACTTTGAGAAGTAGTTCTTTTGCTTAAAACAGTACCTTACTAACGATGCCTTGAGTAATGTTTATATTGAGTGTTACTCATTAAAAGGTTTTCGTTTACCCTGGAGGTATAAATACAGTGTTGAACATTTCTTTCCTCATTTAAGAATTTGCAACACATATTTTTTTTGAAGTTCATATAGTCTTACATTTTTTCATCCATGTTTGTTTATTCCTCTTCTCTGCCTTTTAGTTGCTCATTGTTGCATGTCTTTGCTCATTAATTCCCTTCTAGATAATTTGAATAGTGTAAAACTGTTGGCAGGACTGTGTATCGCATCAAGCATGTGTGTTCAGCCAGTGCAGGCAAAACTTAATGGGTAGTTTTGTAACTCCAGTCAAGTTTCCTCTGGTACTTTTAGTAGGGGGATGGTTATACTCTTGTTAATTATGAGCATTTGTCTTTTTTAGTTAAATATATTTATGCCGCGCCGTCCTTCTTCTTGTTCTTCACTCTATTACTTTGACAAATTCCCACAGTGTGTGGGTCACCGTCATGATGTCACTGTTTGTTTTGATCTTGTCTTTTCTATTCAGGAGAGACGAGTGAATGCCAAGCAGCTGGAGATGCAGAACAAGTTGTGGGTAAAGGATGAAAAGTTGAAGCAGCTCAAAGCCATCGTAACAGAGAGCAGCAATGGCTGTACCACTGAACGTCCAGAGAAGCCTGATCGTCCCTCAAGAGAGAGAGATCGCAACATTGGTCAGAAGAGGTTTCCCTCGCAATCTCCACCTCCCGTGAGCTATTTACTGAATGTACCATCCTATCAGTCCGCTCTTATCACTGTTTTCAAATTTGATTTACATTGGAAATGTTGCATGCTACTAATATTGTGATAATCAACAGTAATTCCAATATTTACATGCTTGCTGCCTCTTTCTTGATTGTGGTACAAGTTGTGTATTTCTGACTCCCCTAACATGCACAATGCTTTGGCCCCATTCCCTCATCACTTTTTCAGGACTTCAGCCAAACTCCCCACCAAAATCAAGCCAATGTTAGGGCAGTTCAGGAACCTTTCCCCACTTCCTCTTCCTCTTCCTCCTCCTCCTCCCCCTGCTCCTCCACCACCTCCTCTTCAGCTTATCCTTCAGTAGCCTCCTGCATCACGGACTGGGAGCAGAGGTGCCCTGTAGACTCAATCCGTCAGAATAGGCATGTTGGGACTCCCCAGTACAGGAGCCGGACTCCTGCAACATGCCACAACACCAACAGTGTGGGTCGCAGGAGAGGCATGCGCTGGGCCACAGACATTGAGGCCCCTGCTACGAATCTTGTCTATGGGCTAGACCTAGAGGCAGGCACAAGGGTTAGTGTGTGTTAGTTACCTAGAAGTCCTTCAGATTATGTTCACCTTTGCCTTGATGGTTCAAGGCCACAAGACCTTTTTCCCAGCAGACATTTTGGAATGAAATAGAAGCAAACACAGGCGTTGCTACTGACTATGATGAATGTTTTCTTCTATTGGAGCAAAGTCTTAAGACTGTTCTAACGCCTGTGTTATCCTATTATTTCATGTCAAATGGGCTGCTATAGAAAGGTCTGTGTTATGAGCAAGTATCTGCTTAGGTAGAAATGCATCAAGTAGAAGCATGTATGTCTTATTCAGTTTATATGGGATTACATATAGACTGAATACATCCTTAAGGAGTTGCATCCTTTCAAGTAGTATGCTAAGTAGTTCTGTCATGCTTGTAGTCCTTCTGTTGCCTGTTACCAAGTTCTTTGAGAACTTTTACAATAGCTTGTCTTCATTGTGCAGTAGTTTTATAGATTGTTAGCCACATCACCAACACAATTATTAACTCTAAGCGTTTCCCCCAGACGTTGAGTTACTCTTGTCTTTCCTCATTTTGACTGTCTGGATTGTAAAAATCTTTTTCATTTCAGTAATGATAATTAGACGACCTGTTTACGAGCTTTTAATGTTCAAACAACTGAATCAAAATAACATTTAGCATACTGAACAAACCTACAAATTATGTTATAAGGGGATAGGGAGAGAAAAGATGAAGAGACACACCGTGGTTACTACTCATGACATCACCTAGCAAAACTGAGACTACAGAAGTGGTTGTCGTTAGGTTTTGTTTCTTTGCCTTGGAACGACGACTTATCATCGCAGGTTTAAAGTTGTTCTGAAGGCTGAAGCTGCGCCCGGTGCCTCACTGAGGACTGGAATTACCACTTAAGTGAGAGTTTTCATGTTGGGGATCATTTCTTTCCCGGGCAGGACCCATTCATTCTTTTCAAGGCAAACGTTTGCATCTGTATGACATGGCGCGGGCTGTCCCTTAACTCTGATAATCCAGCTACTGTGTGAGCCCTTTCTGGGGCCCAAAAGCATACGCTCCTTCTGCACCAGGAGCTCTGCTAAAGATAGATTACCTTAAAATACATTCAGTCAATCCCCTGATATCACCACCAAATGTATGTATTAGAAACAGAAGTCAGACAAATACCCGGATAATCAAAAGTCACAAACTTACAACTCAAAAGTAAAAGGTTTGTTTGTGTAAAGCTTCCCAGGTTTTACATCGACTGATTAAAACAATATACTTTTCAAGCTTTGTTTTTTTTATAGTGTTTTATGTTTTCATTTGAAAACATAGCCCTCATTTTAGGATGATTTTAATAATGAAGCAATTTAAGCTAATCAAACTTGATTCCCCTTTTAGTTTGGAAATTATTTAGAAGGTTATTCATTATTTTAATGTATCACTGGTATGTCTGACTTCACTAAATTAATTATTTTAAAACAGCGACGTTAAAATTCACATCAGTCACCTTTGCTTTATAACGCGTCTTCACTGCTGATCTAAACACTTTAGCTTAATTTTGTACTTAAAATGTAATTTTGCATTTTAGATCCATTTGCACCATACTGATGCTTTGCATATCGATTCTTGTAAACTCTTCCAGCATGTCTTCCTCACATCGGGTTTGTTGGTGCTGTGTTGAAAAAATGTATTGCTGGAAGTCCATGCGTTCTCTGTTTGATTATTCTAAATTCAGATATATATATATATATATATATTTGTCAGCCAAAACAAGCTCTTTGAAGATGAAAGGTGTCTTAATGAGAGCTATAATACGCTGAAGCTCTCTGAAATGGGTCAGAACCCCGTGCCTCCATGACTTCCAGTTCTACATTTATTTTCAGTACACACAAACACCCCACCGTCACTACTAACCCCGACAAAGTGTAAATGTTCCCTGCTGGTGTCACATGTGAATAATTTCCCGGTTTGTCTTTTTCACACTGGGATCATCAGCCGACTTCGCGACTTCCTCAAGTGCACAGACGCTCACATTCTGCGGGTGGGGAGAAATGGGTAGACCACAAACCAGCTTCTAATTTGGACCTAGACACTGTCATGCAGCCAATCATACCCAATGCAATCCAGGTGTCCACCCCGAACGAGAAAGCTCTGTCTAAAAGCCACAAGTATGTGCTTAGACATCAAGAGCTTGCCTCCGACGGAGAGATTGAGACCAAGTTGATCAAGGTAAAATCACATAAATGCTGGACGTGAGGCCTCTGATGATTGTATATCTTGCATGAATTTGATTTTGCCTTAATCACATTTGTGTCGTTTCAGATGTTAATGGGACACTTCACATTTTTCCGTCAATGTTGTTTCTTGCCGTTTTCTCCTTTTGAACCAAGTGTGTGTTTCTTGGTTTGTTTTACTTCCTCAGGGCAGCATCTTTAAAACCAGAGGTGGAGGACAGGCTGTGCAGTTTACTGACATTGAGACGTTAAAACAAGAGTGCTCAAATGCATCAAGGTATTGTATTTGCTCAAGCACCATGGGAGGGTTTATTTGTAAATGCCTCAACATGACAGATATATTAAAGTCACACATCTGGCTCCACATGTTAAACAGATTTAATGATTTTAATACTTAAAGGGTTAAATGCCATTAATGCCTACAGTGATTAACCCAATTCATAATGGTATTATTGTATTACGAATGCCAAAGTCAAGTTTAAAGGGTGGCTAATACTTTGAAAAGTTGTTTCATGTTGTGTTTGTTGAAAAAAGCTGACAATCTCTGTTTCAGTCGCAAGAGGAGATCCGGGTCTGGAGGGGCACCGAATCAAATGGATGACACGGAGAACAGGGTAACTTTTAATTGCTTATCGTAGTGCAGTTGGCATCATTTATAATACATTACATGGATTTATTTATCGATGTTTGTGAAGAAACTGACAACATGTTTCCTCCCTTTAGGCTCCAGTGGCAAGCACAAGTTCGGCCATTGGCTATAAAAAGTGAGCATGGCCAGTGTTGCATCATGATGACAGGAATTTAAAATGTAGGCAGATTTTAATGTTTTGTTTTTGTGTGTTTTCAGACGCAGAAAGCCTTAAGGTGCTGGACATGTTTTGGACCTTTTTCATGCTGAAAACATGAAGGATTTTGCCTGTTTTGAAGCAGTGAAAGCAACACTATGTTACCTATGCATCTTTTGAGTGTTGAAGCATTTTTTCTTATATAGGATCTGATCTCGTATCAAAGTGATGACGCAAGAGTGCAATTAAAATTTAATCAGCTAAGTAGACATAGATTATAAACTGTCAAATTTCACGTGGCATTTGCTGGATTTGTTTGCTTGTTTTTCTATTTTTTTAGGTGCCAGAATGATTGATTACCTCTTATTACTTATTAATTACACCCAACATGAAGGTTCCATTATAAACACAATAATTTATTCCTTTCATTTCTTCAGTGCTTTTCACCAACCATCCAAAAATTTGATATTGGGGCATTAGAAATAGCTTTTTTTATCATAGCTTGCATTTTGCATTGAGGGTTAACCAATTAATGAATTGGCACCTTTTGTCAGATTACACAAAATTCAGATTACAGACAACAGTTGTTCTTGTAATCCAATGTGTCAAACATCAACTCAATTTAGAGGTGTTAAGTAGGTTTTTCTGAAATAACTGATCTGTAAATAAGTACTGTGAAGTGTTTTACTTCTGTTTATTGAAACAACTCCTGAGACGTGTAACACACTACTCTCTTTTTTTTTGGTGGCATTAAAAATTTATATGAACACAAAATGTTGTCATAATGATTCATTCACAAGTACAGAAAGAGCAGGGCCTTTTAGGGTCAACCAAACCAGCAATTTTTCTTCCATTAAGGTTTGAGGTTTGCTAAAAGGATGACGCAACGAAGCTGCTCCTGAGTGGAACTCTCGAAGGAGTCTTACTGTAAATGCTGTGACTGCAAAATATGGCAACTTTCTTGACAAACCCGAGTGTCTTTCCAAAGAAGGGTCACCTGCAGCTGCTGCCCCGCTAGTCAGTCTCAAAGCTTGTAGTTAACAATGTGAACAGCAGGTGGAACTGAACTCCTTTTAGAAACCTAATTATTCCTGGCTGTAAAAACTACAATACGTTTGTCGTCCTGAGTCTGCTGTGATATATTGTCTGATATGAAAGACTTTAAATCTGCCTTCATGTGTGCAGTCATCCGTTCATGACGGTAGCTTGCCCTCTTCTCACTGACTGCCACTGAATGTAGACAGCTTGTCCCTCCCATGATGCCCCGCTGGGTCACTGATATCTTTTCACAGTGCATGCCTGGACAGACGGGATTTTGAGGTCACTGATTAGCTGATCTACTTGTCCGCATGGAAGACGAGCCGTCACTAATTACTTCCTAAGACTGAAATTGCAGCATTTTCACTTCTTATATTTTCCATCACGATAAGATATTGTGCATTCAAAAAACTAATGATGCAGCAAATGTGTTGATAAATTGTTCTAGCAATTTAAATAACACGTGACAAGGCTGAGCCTCGTGCCACATATAAGTTAATGTCTTTCTGCCTGTCCTGTGGAGGTTCCACAGAATGTTCAGCCCGTCTTGTGGTCCAGACACTTTGAGTACCGGTTCAAAGTGGTAAGAATGTGGGAAACGGTTCAATTAGCCAATCTCAACATTTCTCTCCAGGCCTGCTTGTGGAAATATTGACTTTCCTTCCTGCCTATTTAACTAGTTAACCTTTACGCAGTGCAGGAGCAAACACCACACGGCAGCACTGCTTTACTGAGTGGCTTCTTAAACATGCCTCAACTTGGAGGATAATTCCGGTATTTTACCTGGGCCCTATTTCCCCATTGATAGGTACCAAAATGATTGTAATAGCTGCAGTATTGAATAACAACATTATAGGGGTGGTTAGACACTGATAATAACAATCAAAGCCTGTCAGCAGCGAAAGCAAGCACCTTTAATTGATGGACAGTTGCCCTGTAATTTACTTTGTAAGCATTTTATAGTTAAGCTGCATTGTTCTCCCCAATATTGCACCAATTACAAACATTCTGATCCCTATGAGTCCCCAACAAATGCAGAAACATCCCAGAATCTTTCTTCAGCCATATTTGGCCTCCTGTTTGCTTTAGATCATTGTATTCCAATGAAAACGAGAGCTTACACAACACTGTATTTGATGTCTGAGGCCTTTTTGTTTGGGACAAATATGTGGGGATAAACAGTGCTCAGCTGGTTTTGTTGACTTGCGTGCAGAAACACATATAGATGTGGGCGGTTGCACAAGTAAACAAGTCCGCATGCTGTGATCGTTCACAACAAGTTTTCAGAATTATCTGTTTTAAACCTGGAAATGTTGCTTCGCAGTAGACTGTTTGCTCAGGATTTGGTCCTAGAGGACGTTGATAACCGTCGCCCCACCCCGGTCTCGGATCCAAGTCTACAGGATACAAAACATGCAAATATACCACGAGGCCAAAACACCTGCCACGTTGGTCTTGTAGTCAGAGTGCTTATGCAAACACCGTGACATTACATCACACCCATATTTGGAGTCCCACACACGGGTCGATCTAACCTACTGAGGGAACTCCATACGACGCACAGGGCCGGCCTCCGATGACCTCACCTGTTAGGAGCTTTCAGTTACATGCATCTCCACATGCGGCCCAGTGTTGTTTTTAACTGTATTCATCATAATCATGAAATAGACCAATCTATCCATTCATTGAAAACATTGACGTTTTAATTCTATTCAAAGAAAAATCATTTTGTTACATGATCAGGCTGGATTATAATTTGTTTAAATTCCGTGCAGGATAAGGGAGGTCAACTGCTGGCTGAGAAACATCGACTTTAACATCATACAGAAACGTATAACACCATGTGTGACTGGCAGCACGCAGCGATGAAGATGTTTCTGTTAGTCAATACTGAACGAACTGTTCTTACATTGATTGCAGAGGCAGATCGACTGCTTGGTGAGCTGGACCGCCTGCTAACAAGAAAAAGAGGAGTTGAGCTCTGTCAGAAAATTAGAGGGAGAAGAATACATGAAAATAATACAGACTGGATCTATTTCTCTAGATTAAGAAAACAAGATGTTGTACACAGATAAAATAGAACACGTTGGGCATTTCCAGGTTTGTGGACGGATGTCCCGCCTAAACTGGACTTTTTGGATCATACCAAACACAACTTACGGTCTCAACAACTTTTTTTGTGTCGCCTAATGCAAAGCTGTTTTTGAAATGAATGCTTAGCTTAGGGAGCGACAGATTTAGTTCTTGTCATCTGGCTTGTCAATCATTCTGTATTTTGCTTTGTCTCACAACAACACAGAGGTGAGGTGAAGTCAAGTGGCCGTGGCTGGTTGGTCCTCTATTGTTTACTGATGGGGGGTTTTCCACACCGCAACATTTCTTTTATCTTTGGGTTTATACGATTGCGTATGTTAACGATGATCAAGGTGTTTGGCACCAGAATTAGAAAAAGGGTTTCCCGGTTAAGAGTATTGATTTAATCCCTCTGGTCTTTATGAATCACACTTTCTGTCATCATCTTGGAAAATATCAGACAGCGCTCATCTGCATCATCACCGCTTGTTTCCTCATACCTCCTTTGTGTCCTCCAAGTCAACAAACAGTGTTTGTACAGCGGTGTGTGTGTGTGTGTGTGTGTGTGTGTGTGTGTGTGTGTGTGTGTGCGTGCGTGCGTGCGTGCGTGCGTGCGTGCGTGCGTGCGTGCGTGCGCGCGCGCGTGCGTGCGTGTGCCTGTATATCTGCATTCAGAGGACACAGTGGTGGTTTGCAGCTGTACAGGGCTCCTTGTTTTCCTCTGATTTTCAGCTCTCACCTCAGTGCCCAGACATGTTGTCTTAGATCTTCACTGTTTGAGTGAATGTCAACAGGGTTTTATCACATTTGTGATTCTAAGACAAAGCATGTAACAACTGTAAATAACGCGTAACTTAGTGGAGACAGGGTTAAACAAATGGGTCCCATTCATAATGATGATTATAGGAATCCTGAGGACTGACAACAACTTTGATTAATATAAATTCTGCTGACAGACTGCTGAACCGTTCACCTGCCTAATACACTTCGGAGCAATTGCTGCAGGCTTTTGTAATGTTCACTGACAAGAAGTGCAATTTTTCTAACTTAAAATTTCCCTAATATTAACATTAATAAGTAAATCATGTTTTAGTTGCTACAAGTGAATATTGTTGCATAAAAGTTCTGTATCTCGCAGATACATGGCACTGAAATGTGTCCTTTTAATAAATATAACACATTTGTATTGTCACTCTTGAACACAAAAACAGCCAGTTGAGTCATTAAAACGTGTATTATGTAATACAGGTTTTCAACACGACCTCAAACTGCTCTAACATGCAGGTTCAGAAATGTGTACAATGTGTAAATTCCAATTTGGTGTGTGTGACTGTGTTTGCGTTTGTGAAAACAGCTACGATAAGGTGTGTGTGGCCTGTGAAAATCCCCTTTTATCTTGATTTCACAGTTAAAGGCCGGCTTTGTGCTCCGTAAAGCTTTAACATCCTCCACAGGTGGCAGCCACTGTTCAGCTTGTTTACCTGCTCTGCCGTTGATCTTGCTGAAAGCCTTTCACACCCTCTTATTACACACACACTCGCCCTCAAACATGAGTGTGTTTACCTAGTTTGAACACACACATTAATAACAGCTGTAATGCCATCATGTGTCTAGTGTTTTAACAGGTTCAACATTGACCTTTTAGTGTTTAATCTACCTCCACAAACGACTGTCGCTGGATGCACAAACAAATCTTGTCACCGACGGTCAACTCCCATGGATGGTCCTCTGAGAAGGTGAACACACTGTTCAGCGTTATGTTATACAGAGCTAATTGAAAATGAAGCCAAGTCAGATATTGTCAGCGCTCCAATGGCGTATTTCATCTAAATCATTAAAATGAGATCTGTTAAATTACATTGATTTCGATTTTTTCATCAAAGTGTGTCACTTATCTTTGTCATGCAGACACGAGTGTCTTTTGGCTCGACACTCACTTTTTATCACGGGTTCCTTTATATGTTGAGGTCAGCCTGAAGTTGGTGTTGGCAGATGGTGAGGAGAGTTGAGGCAACTTTGCTATCAGAGAGACGTATCTTATATTTTGCCAGAAGACAAGTCGTGAGATCGTACTTGAGAGGAATGAGAAAAAAAGAGAGGAGGAGAGTTTGTGAGTCAGCACCTTTAATCTGACAGTCATATGTTTCCTGAGAAACCAGGGAGGCTGCTATCCCCTCCCATAGATAGACATAGATTGTAATTCAGTGTTGAGACGTCATGTTTCAACGCCTGAACTTTTGTGCACTTGTTTTCTTTTCTCTAATTCATTTTTCTCTAATCGTCTTAATCAACTTAAGGTATTTTAATTGCACTTTTTTTTTAAATTAACTCAAACAAGCTGCAAGAGAACCAGAATGCAAACTAATTCAATCAATGATTTCATGTTTTTCCATATCATTTACAATGAATTAAAGGCTCTCCTTCCTTCCATCCTTCCGTCCATCCTTCCGTCCGTCCGTCCGTCCGATCCCCTGTGATACCACTTCCTACCACCAGATGTCCCTGTGGTCCGTTGATTCTTGTTTTTCCTCACTCAGCCGTCCCCCCCTCCAATCTGCTGACTCCCTCTCCAATAAGAAACAGATGGGAGACCTTTGCTGCGGGCTACAACCAAATGGAACAAATTCTCATTAAAACGTCTGCAAGGTCTCTTGACTCCCTCCAAGCTTCACCTCTCCCCCTTCAACTGCTTTGCCATCTGATTTGATGCTGACATGTCATTTTGCTGTGCCATGCTTTGCTGATTGCAGGCAAATCTGTAACTGATGCAACGTTCCCGCTGGTCTATGTTTCAGGAAACACATCCACATGTCTTGAGCCTTTTCTTTCAGATTGGGATGGAGACATGATCATTTAAAGCTTTTTGATAATGAGACAATTTTAAGACAATCCTTTTCTTCCAGGTGTCAGCCTGTGAGTCCCACCCTACAGTCATGAAGGTGAATAGTGAAGATTATATTACTCTGAGCCTCAACCTGATTGCCTCCAAAGTACCCACCTTCCAATTGAAGTGGTAAATTTGAATATGTAGCTACATGATACAGCTCCAGATGGTCAACAGGCTTGAGCACATTTTACGTCTTGTCTCCTTGATGTAAAATATGATTCCCCACGTCGCCACCTCCAAAGGGCTGGTCTCGTTGCAGCATGTCTCTCAGGACTGAGCCTTCCCAACATACCACCATCCAAACTGCCAATAACGACTTCTAGAGGTAACTGTTCTTTTTCTGAAAGGATTACCAAAAATTCAATACATGAAATAATGAACCATCGGGAGAATTGATTTCATATTAGTTCTATGTGTAATTACATGATGGTAGGTTGCAGGTAGAACAGTGAATCTACACTCAAAGACTTCATGACAAGCTCACATCTCAAGTCAGACATTAAGATAGTGAGCCAGACACTGTAACTCTCCCGTCACCTTTGTCCTCATTCTTCCCCGCTGTACCCGCAAACTTTTTCTCTCTCCATTACACTCACAGACAAATCCCCAGCTCCCTTTGAGTCCCCAGTCTGGGAAGCTAGCACATCGAATGGAATATAAATTACATCATTATGTAATATTCAATCTTTTGCTGCAGCAATATCCTATTCCACAGATAGCCCCCTTCACCACCCACCCCACATGCTCTGGACTCGCTGGTCCTCTGTTCTTTTTCACTGAGAATATTAAAGAGTTATTAAATTAATCTGCGCTCGTTGGCGCATGTTATTGCAGTGCAGAGATTTGTGGAGCGAATGAAGCCATTAGGCCGCACCCTAAGCTGATTTATTAAGGGTGCCAGGGAATCACCAAATAGACCTGATAACCTGTTTTATTTTGCATAAGTGAACACTTTCCCTTAAATCGGCTTATGTCGTTCTTCTCTCTCTCCTCCTTTCTACACTAGTTTAGCAGCCTCTTGTGTTTTTTCTGTGTCCTGAGGCTGGCTGCGTTATCATCACAATCTCTTTGATAACACTTCTACAAGAGCTAATAATTTAAAAAGAACTGAGTCGTCGAAGTCAGATTTCTTGAAAGCACTTCATATGAAGTAATACTGCTCATACCATGACCTTGTACTTCATCCAGTATGCATCTGCTTTGGCCTGATCCCTCACTGAACATGTGTTCATTTCTCTTGTTTGGTGCAGCAAGGGTCAAGTGGCAGGCTGTGACTGATTTAATTCCGTAAAGCACATAATGAATAAAGGCAGTGTTGGAAAAAGAGTGAATGTATCTGCAGCTCGTCTCCTTTGGGTCGCGGATAGCAAGCGACACTCCTCTATCGATGTCTCGCGGCTCACAAGAGCGGCAACAGCTGGATGTCTTCAGTAGAAAGTAAACACTTTGTGCATTAAATAACCCGAAATATGTACTCAAATTTAATATAACTTACATGAAATCGTTAATTTGAATTTAGTCTCTCCATTCCAGGTAGTGTAGTTGTGAATCAGTAGATGTGAAAACAGTTATTAAGAGTCAGTGTTAGAAAGTCAGACAGGATGCGGGTTGAAGCTTCATGTGGTCCACAGATCGGCATCAGTGTGCTCTGTTACCCTGACAAAATCATCAGATTTAACACCCAACGATTCAACCCCAGGTTTCCGACCTCATTTATCAGAGTGCATGCCAGCAGCGTAAACATCTAATCCAGCATAGGATTTTTGGGCTCCTTTGGGTCAACAGTTTGGCTGTTGCTTTTTTTTTTTTTTTTTCAAGCCCCGAGACAAAGTCTGCTTTCAATTATTTCTGCAAAATTGCTTTATAGGATCCATGCATGATTAAATATTCATTATGTTAAACTAAGCACTTTCTTTGTATATAAATCCATATTAGATTTGGCTGGCAGGCTGCCTGAAGCCACATGAGAAGGATTTCTGGTACAAAAAAAAAAAACTAAAATCTTTGGACCTCCTCAGCAGCTCCTTTCTCCTGGGATCGTTTGTTTTTGTTCTGATGTAAAGGATGACTTGTTGATATTTTCCTACCCTTTTTGTCCTCCTGGCCAGGCGCACACAGGGCTTCTTAGTGAGGGCGAAAAAAGCTGGAGTTTAAAGTGGGCATGGGAAAAATAAACAAGCATGCCAGTCTACGGTGGCAGGAGAGCAGCACCGGGAAAAAAAAGGGGAGAAAAAAAAGCATTGACAAAAGATGTTTTTGTAAGTATTTGTGTCTCCAGCACAAGTTTGTGCGTAAGTTCAGAGCGGAGATGTGTGTATAATTCACGTGTTCAGAAAATGGAGGGCAGAGGGTGAAGAGGAAAGCCGTCCCATTTCAAATATGACCAGCTTCCTTGAAAATATTTACCTTAATAATTTTTTCCCCTGCCAAGCAAAACTGACCTCTTTGATTGAACGGAACGCTCAAAAGACCTCATGGAAAATAAATTCAGGAGTATTTGAAATTCCTGAGTGGATTTGCCAGGGCTGCCTAGCGTAAGCCCGTGTTTATTTGTTTTCCAACTGCAGGAGGGATCAGGGTCGTGTTGACTCAGAGGGTATTTGGTTTGTCTTCTGTTTCAGACATGGTGACGGGGCTCTGACTGCAGATGGTCAGAAACAGGACAAACCTGAAGCAGCTGTGTACTCTTGTTTTCTTAGAGAAAAAAAAGTATGTACTTGTCTCTCTGCCAGGTAATATGTTTTATAATTTGCCACCGTGACGTTGCGTCTTATGGATTTTCTTTTTATTATTATTATGTTTTATCACTAGACCAGTGTCCAATAAGTACAACCACTTCGCCAGCATTCCTTCCTTTGGCAGTGCAACCTGTCCCGCTTGGCCCGGTGCAGTTGGAGTGCGGTTTAGTGGAAGCGGCTGACGGATGCATATCATTCTTGAATGAATTGGACAAGCACCGGCCACAGAAAATAGATCCCGGTGTTCTGTGGAATAATATCTGAAGAAAAGGAAAATGTAATAGCAGAAGCTTCGGTCATGACTGGTGCCAGGCCTTGAAGGCAGCGGTATCGAGTGGAGTAAGACTGTAAGACGACAGTGGAGATATTCTGGGTGGCCTGACACATATAGACCTTTACTGTTTTTGTGTGTTGTGCTTGTAATTTAACACTTTCCCTCAGTCTCTCACTGATCATTATGAGAGCTTTTAAAACTGGCATGACATAATTGGTTCCCCTCCAACTTAAACACTTGAACACACACACACAGAGTTCGTATTATTAAGAAAAAGACCTTCCACTGCCATAGAACAGGACTGAGTGTAACATGAACCACCTATTGCACCTATTAAACATGAGGAGACTCAGACTAATAATATGCACCAGATCAATTAATCCAGGGGGATTTCCCTTCTGTTTGTGGAGAGAAGTGTTTTAACTCCCGTATACGAGAGTGTTGAAACTCTTCGTTACAGTCCATCAAAAACAATCCTGTTTGCCACTGAACAAAAAAAATACACACCACTTATGATTAATATGCAGTTGGGTAATGCAGTGCATCGCCTTCACATACAATTTATGAGATTATAGATTGAGCCGTGTGGACCGTTGTCCCATTCCTCCACAAGAGCTGTGCAGAGTTCACTGACATGTCAAGGCAGAGAAACACACTGACCAGCCAGATGTTTCAGAACATCCCACGGATGCTCAATGCGGGACACGTCTGGTGAGAAGGGAGGCGACTGGAGATCAGGGATGGTTTCAGCTTCCAGAAACTCTGTGCACAACTCAGTGACACAAGGTAGAGCGTTGCAATGCTGGAAACAGACATGTTGATGGACGAAGGGCAAAAGAATATGATGCACACCTCGTCCCAATATCACAATACATTTCAGAAGAACAATAAATGTTATTTACTAACTTCCTCTTGAAAAAAGTTCATGGTTTTGACCCCATCACCCAGATTCCAACCCCTCCTGTACTTACTTTGACTGACACTGACAGTATTTGAACTAGGAGGAAACAATCCACCCATTCACAGTTGTTGGTTTGGGACTGAAAATATTGCAAGCATCTGCTAAGTGTGAATCACCAAATTATCTTTGCATTGACTGTGCTGCCTTCTGCTTTCAGTGTCCAATAAACCTGTTCAATAAATGTTGATCTCAGCTCATCATGAAACCCTGCTCACAAGACTGGCACCTGGACTGAGGAGGGAGGCAATGAAAATGGCAAATGGAGAACAATGGAGGAACAAGGGCTTTTCCATTAAGAGAATTAATCTAATCGCTGCTCCGAGCTGCATTCAGGCTTTGTTAATGGGGCTTGTACAGTCAATTATCTTAATGTTCCATTTACAGAACCTGCTGCCTGTTTCAGGAGCCGGGGCTGGAACTTCAGGGATGAGGTGAATCACTCTCCATAATTGTAATTGTCACTAGATTCACTCACTAACGTCAGGGCGACCATAAGGAGGATGAGCGTAATCGTACGTGGTTCAAGGTGAGGTGAGGGTTTACGGTGATGATGAGCAAGGAATGATGCTTCGGTTTTTAATGGATCTTGACCTTTGATAAGATGATGGGATTCATACTCGCTCAGGTTAAACAACGTTTGGTTTGGATTTTTCTAATCTAATTAGGGTTTCTGTTTCATTTAGTCGACAGTGCTGTGTTAAAGGTATTTACTTTAGCATTCGTATGTCTGTGGTCCTCCTGCAACGTATATTCTCTCTCACAGATTGCGTCAAAGATGCTCCTGCAACTGATGGCGAACCAGAGGATTTACATCCATAAATCACAGGGTGGAAGATAGATTATTTTCACCTGCAGCTTTGCTCTGCTATGCTGTCACTGTGAATATCAAAGCCCAATCTCCAACAATACTCCTGCTCATGCTGGTGCAAAGCGTCAGTGCGGGGGCTGGCTACAGATGATGGAGCCTTTAGACACGCCCTGACTCGGGAGGTCGGCAGCTCCTTCTTCTACCCACAAAAACTGTGAAATGCACAGAGAGACTGTCACACTGTCAGGCTGTTGTGACACCCAGTTCCTATTCAGACAACTACAATACTAATCATAAAGTACAGAAAGGAACCCTAAAGTATCGGATTATGTCTTTTGCCACTGTGTTTCCTCTCTTTTAATTGTTTTCTCTGTCTTGTCTCCTTCTCTCTGCAGATATTCAGTTACTGTGGGTATTTGTTTTTCAATTTGAAGTTGCTGGAGAGTGACGACCACGGCGGTCCTGTAGAGATCGTCAAGCAGTGGGAGCCACTAAAGGCTCCTGTCTGAGGTATCAATTGACCATTTAGTGTTTGATTAGCTATACCATAACACCAGCAGTTGTTCTCTGCTGCACACTTTTAGAAACTGAAGCAGAATCTGCTTCAGTTGGCTGCGTTGATTTGATGAAAACTGTCTTTGGCTGACTAATTGGACTGCTTAGCCTACAGATTTCATTCATTTCCATGCATGGTATTTAGTTATCTGTAATCTGATGGTAATATTGGCCACGGCCACTGGGTCTAAACTTAAATCCAATAAAAGGCTTATTAGCATCCCAGACCACTCAGTGGGAAGATGCTCGGATGTGCAAGTCATGCCAACACTTGCAGCCAAACACACTGTGGAGTTTTTCCCTCACAGTTTTACTCTGTTTTTTAGTTTTTAGGCTAAAAACGACCCTCCAAACTCACTGTCAAGTCGTTTCTTACTAGGACATCAAATTTTACAGGGCATCCTTTTAAAGCTGTGTGTGACGCAGTCGGCTGTTCATCCTTCCGTCTATATGAGACTCTCAGAGCAACAGATCCGACCTCCATGAGCGCAGTGACAAGTGTGTATTTATTTGTGCCTGAACTAAACCAGACCTCAACCTGAGCATTGATACATATGAAAAGTGTTTATGGTTTACGGTGTCCACTCGCTGCAGACGAGACACTAGCAGATGGAACGCTGGTCTCCTGCTTCACCGTCTGGTGTTTGTTGGACTCATCCACCTTCCAACTGTACAGAAACCACGGATGGAACCTTTAAGTGAATCAGATTTTTATTCACTTATTGAAAACATTGTTGTGGTTGGTCAGAACGTTTTCCCGGCTGTACTTACTGTACTTACTGTACGTGGGTTGTTGCAGCCTGACAGAATGTTTTCTTGTACTGACCCTTTGAACTCATCAGCAAGCTTAAGCACACAAAAGGATTTGACTGGCTTTCAGTCCAATCCAGTAATCACATTACCTCCAAGCAGGGATGAAGACATTTTTAAAAATAAGTAATCAGCATTGAGACAAATTTAATTCAGTGCTTCATAATTAACCTAGGGAGGAAAACTCGTTTAAGTTTATTAAATCATCAAATGTGCTCAGGTTAAGCCTGATTATGCTACAAAATAATAAAAAAAAATGTGTTACAGTCTTTGAGGTGAGGAAATACATCATTTATGGGATCCAAAGCCGCCCTCTATATGAGCCGTTAAATTGTGGCTCACACATAAATGCAATTAAACTCATCAGAGGAATATGGAGTTTCTGGTTGAATTCACAATGTTAATTAGCCGGTTGGGATTTTGTGAAATAAGTTATTGCTTTGCTTTATCTTGTGCTCTGGGTGAGTGATTCTCATAAAGACTGTAGCCTTTCTCTGTGCCATCCTATCATAAGCAACACGTCGGCTTGAACTAGCAAAATAATTGCAGGGAAGTGTGTAACTAATGATTTCCACAAAGCTGCAGCACATAATGCGTTGCTGTTTTAAAATTCAAATTCCTCCTTGTTTATGCAGGGAACACATTCAAGCTTGCAGACTTTGTGCTATTTCTCCACTTACATTCAGCTCAGTTTCCTGTTAAGTCTGCAAATAAGTCAGGGATATTTTTACTATTTTCATGAGTTTTGGTCAGTGATATTACACCCTTTGCATGTGCATCGAGAAGCTGCAGCTGCAGTATGCACTGCAAATACGTGGGGAAATAAATGCTAATGCAGATGTACGCCATGGAAGCATCAAGCAATTGGTGTTGATTGTGGATCAGAATGGTTGGAGGAAGAGATTAGATGAGTGCAAATACTAACAGAACGGGACAGGCCTGAATGCCTGAACCCCAAACTGAGGGGATCTGGTGGCTCTGTGAAGCTGTGGAGCTTCTGCTGTCATGGTTGGGGTCCACTCGAGAAGGTTACCATCTTCATGCCCACATCCCTAATGGTCTCTGGATGCTTTGATGAGCAGGACAATGTTGTGAATCACATGCTTTGGTCTTCGCAAGCATCAGATTGAGATCCAATTGAACACGTATGAGAGATTTCAGGCCGACGTGTTGGACAGTGTCCTCCACCACTGTTATCAAAACACCGAATATCTTTTAGAAGAATAATGGTCGTCCCTCCAGCAGAGCTTCAGAGACTTGTTGAATCTATGCCCGGGTGGATTGAAGATGTTTTGGCAGCCACAATTTGTTTTCCCTTTAAATTTGGCCCCAATCAATTCAAATCCACCCATGTGGATCATCTTATTTGAAGCCTTTCCTTTTAGTTGAGGCCTTTATTATCTCTGTAAATAGGTTGCAGATCTCTCCATATGTCACACATTGTTGCATCAAGTGGAGAGCTTGTCTGATAATGTCTGTGTTGTAAACCCTGAGTTAAATGTTCAGGTGGGAATGAAATAGGTTTTAAAACAGTTAAGGTCTCGGTGGTTTCCCCCAACATTGCTCATGACCTTTGCAGCTGCCACCAGTGACCAGCAGTAATGTATCAACATCTAAACGTCCCTCTGTGCGCCGTCATACACATGTGGGAGAGCAGCCACTGACATTAAAACTCAATTAGAGTAGCCGCTTTCTAAATAATATATCAGCAAAGTGCATTTTCTGCACATCGCCTGGTGCCCAGAGCACAGTTCTTCCACTAAATCTCAATATGTCAGAGCTACAACTGGCCGGGAGCTAATGTGTTGGAGTGGAGGGACTTTGGGATGCAGATGAGCCCCAGCAACTAGAACATTGGCACATATAGAGGAGCTGATTATTGCTGTACTTTAGTATGAATCACTTTCTTGTCCATCGGTATCCTTGTTTCCTCAACTCATCTACAAGAAGATTGGACACATGAGACAAAGAACACGTTACCACAAAGTGAGGTTGGTACTTTGTCTTAGTTTTATAAATGTCAGTCCATGTTTCTTTCCAAATCTTATTTCTTCCTTCACTGAAGATGGGAGAAAAACAGAAGGAAGGTAAAGTGAGACGATTCTCCTTCATCAGGTTTATGCCTAAACTTGCTCGAGCCCTAAAAACCATAATAGC
>CAAKHC010007237.1:1473-21645 GCA_901007825.1 Macroramphosus scolopax
GGGGGGTGCGGAGAGCTGGGAACAGAATGTGAATTCACCCACAGAGGACAAACACGCTGAGAAACCAGTCCTGAGGTCAGACGCATACAACGGAGCTCCTCTACTGAAACTGTGTGCAGGCACAAAGGCAGAATGTGACCAGCAGCCTCTCATTAGATTAATGAAGTCGTAAGCTAACGCACAACCCGGAACCCAACTTCAAACTTTATCCGGGAGTTGATGCAGACACTCCTTCAATGAATCATTTGCAATGATAATAAAAGTTACTGCACGCTCAATTACTGACGATGGTAAATGGTGCATATTCATGAAATGCAAGATTTTTCATCCCATTTCTTGATGCTCTAAAACATGCAAGCTTGGAAGCATGCGTGAGGTTCGCACAGTCTCACCAGACATTCTTACTGCTTCACCTCCTGCATGTGGAGGTTCATGTCAGTTACTTCACATGAAAGGAAAACTTCTTCTGCAGAACGTGCACTAAAATGATGAGGTGTTAAAGATAAGAGTCGTCCATACGACACCGCAGAGACACTTCACACTTGCTGGGTTGATACAAATCTCAGGAATTCTCGGTGTTTAGTTTCTAAAAACATTCTGATCGGTGTTTTAAATGGACTCCAACTCACCAGCGTCAGTGTTTTGGTGAACGTTCTGTACACGCAGTGATTGCATGTGCCTTTTTTCTTTTTTCTCTACTTTCCTGTAAATTCCACGCATGCACCAGCACCTGACTTGCACTGGCATGCATGTCAGGTGCTGGTCGGTCTCTAAGTTTAGAAACGTACAGAGCCTTAAAAAGTCCCTATAAATTGTTCCTCATATTGTAACATGAAGCCTTGCAGCTTCTCTCCGCGGCCTTTTGCAGCGCATGTGCAGAATCAACACGCAAATCCAACTAAAGCTGCAAACATGAGACGATCATTATATAGATAAATGACTGATTATACCCTGTTATATACGGTAGTGAACTTGTTGCAGGCAGCTCTGTGTGTTCACGTGCATGTAGGAGGGGACGACGACAGAGTGAACTTATCAGAAGCCGAATGATCCAGAAACAGGTGGATCATCTCCTTTCATGATGGAGCAGCTCCAGATTTAATTCCTCAGCCTGAATACCGACAGCCTTCCTGGGAGTCTTTGTTTCTGACTGGTACCTCATTAGACTGATCGGTGAGTCGGCTCTCTGGCTCTGGCTCTCGCTGGCTTCCTGCTCCTGTTGCCTTTCACCTGAAATGAGCTTTGATTCTCCAACTCTTTTATCTGAGGTGAACATTTAAGATTAAACCGAGTGTGTGCTGCACTCACAACTCGGGGAACACCCTCTTATCTTAGCATAAAGGTTACTGCGGGCTCGGCGAGATTTCGTGATTCATTTCTGACTTATTTTTATTGAAATGTGTGAGAACAAACATGATTACAGAAGTGCGCCTCTGACTTTCACTCCGCGCTGCACTTCCTGTTGAGAAACATCTGCTGGTATCAGCGTGAAAAAACAAACATCTTCCTGCGCAGCATTGTGCAGCCGAACGCGGCCGACCTCTCCCACCGCGGTGAGAGACTGGCGGGTTAATTCCTCCTGACCTCGTGCTCTCTAACATGACAAGCAGCCAAGCCGGGCATACAGGGTAAACAGGAGGGAGGATAAACAACTTAGCAGAAGGCCAGCTGACGGGATTTCGGAGCTGAGAGTGGAGTCTCACACTGGTGCATGTCGAGACGTTCTCAGCAAGCAGCTGACACCCGGCGGTGTTGATGCTGGATGAAGTCGCCCGCTGTGCAGCGATGACAGACCTTTTTTTTAGATTTGCACTGGTTTTTTTTTGCTTATTGGAATGTTTCAAACTAATTAAGATCTTTCTTGACACTTACTTATATATACTTATAATAATTAGTTAGAGCCAAAGCCTCACTCAGGGGTTCCTCAGCAATCAGACCGTTTTTAGACAACAAAGAAGCTTGATTGGAGTCAGTTAACAGGGCAATCAACAGATCGATCAAATCAGAGCGTCATAAGAAACACGGGGGGAACATCCTGTCCGTTACACCACCATGTCATTGTCTTCGTACACGACTCCCTTCCAGGAGAAATAATCCTTTATTCTACTGAGGAGGATTCAATGAATCGATCTGATTGGATTGTCTTGCACCTACTGAGTGTCTCTTTGGCTCCGTCGCTTCTTCCACCAGAAGGAGTTTGAGCTCCAACACACCCTCGACATGCTGTACAAAATAAGAGGCCGACAGATTCAAGGCTGCTCCGTCTGTCTTTGTTAACAATGGTGTTAACTTCTGATGAGAATACTCTCCTGCTGTTTCCGTATTTCGTAGCTAATCATTCATAATTTGCGGCCACATTACAGATTAATTCCGCGGCCACAAAGATTATAAAATGAAGAGAGCTGTTAAAATCAATCAAATGTGATAACTAACTAAGAAGCAGTCGACTTGGAGAGAAACAGCTGAATCCATAAATGGTGTAAAAACAATTGGAGAAATCTCCTGAGCACAGCAGAGGAACATTTATTTAGAAAGCTGTAATAAAGCAGCAGGGCTGCTCCTTAATGATGTCTGAAGAGGATTCCCCTGTCGTCACCGGTCGGTTGGAGGGGAGAGCGGTGAATCGGACGAAAGCAGGAGGAGAGTAAAGCTTCTCTACACATGGACGTGGTCCACTTGGACGAGCGCGACAAGAACAGTGACGCCTCCTTCAGACCTCAGCCCCTCAGACTCCCCCCATTAAACTGTTACCTTAACATGCAGTTTATTTCCCTTCCCACTAGTCTGTTTGTCCAGGTATCGTTCAGTGTGCTCAGTCAAGGGCTGTTAAACTTCTCCTGCTTGAACGACAAACCAGTTTATCCAACATAACAAGGACCCGCAAGCTGCCGTCTGGCCAGGAGCTCATTGTGTAAATGTTTTTGATGTCTGGCCTTCATCTCTGGAACCGGCACGCAGGAAGAGGATGAGGATGAGGATGAGGCAGCGTGTTTGAACTGATACAATGTGTTTCTGGGAAAAATGCCTCAGACCTCCCATGTGAATTATGATGAAGTTCCACAGAGGAAGACAATCAAATGGAAAAACAAAAAACTTGATGTTTGTACAGATAATAATGTGATGTTATGATGAGCAACAAGCCTGCAGACGCCGGCCAACTGTGTAGTTTCAGGCGTTGCGATGGTTCGATGAGGGTAGAAACATTCTCGACAACAGTTACAACTGCAGTTTAACAGAAGCACTTTTCTTTTGCTTTTACTTCACCTTAACTGCAGCGTCAAGGACATAATCGTGTCATCATTACCATAGAATTGCGAGGTGAGTTATTCTGGGCCTTTTGCTCCAATAGACGTGATGTGACTCACAGTTGGAGCCTTTGAAACAGATGAGCAGCAAGTTGAAGGATCTATCACTTCAAAAGGTGCATTTTTGAAAGAAACATGCAAAAGCAGGTAAGAACCTCTGATTCACACCTTTGAGTTGCTCCTTCTATGTTGCACCTGCAGCTGAGGCTCATGGGTATTGTAGTGTTAAGACCCTTCTGCAGCCTCATAATTGATACATTTACCACATTGACTCAGGCTGGTTTATTTTCCAACATTAAGGATGCAATCAAACAAATAGACCCTCTTTTTTATGAAAGGCTTCATGTTTCCTTTCATCTCTTCTATCATCCTTTGTGATGAAGTGAACCAGGTACCTCCATTGGAGACGCTGCGATATCTGAGCAGTGTCCCAGTGAAATGCAAACATCAGCTGATCTGTGTACATTACAGAGGCTTCTTATCTGACCACAGCCCCCCCGAGAGGGCTGCCTGCTTTCCGAAGGGATCCCTTTCACTGTTTGTTATGCAACTTTCCAGTTGGATTACGGGCCGGCTGCTGCTCACGCACAGTCTGAATAAGAGGGGAAAGTGCTTTCAATCAGAGCTTTTAAAAGACGTGCGCCTCTGCTTGGAGATTCCAGTGGAAAGTCTAACCTCATGGTGAAACCCGTGACACTACGGCACGATACCGGAGGCACACAATGGAAGGAAGAAACTGTATTGGCGGTGGCTGGAGGAGGTAGAGCGGGTCGTCAGAAGGCTGCTGGTTGGATCCCCGGCTCCTCCTCAGTCCGTATCACTAACACTACTAACTGCTTCTGAATCCTTCGCCATCAGTGTCTGAACGTGTGCGACAGTGTCAGCAGCTTCCGCCCAACAGGTGTGAATGTGAGTGTGAATGGAAAACGTTGTGAAGCGCTTTGAGTACCGTTAAGGTAGAAAGGCGCTATATAAATGCATCCTTTTACCACACAACAATAAACAACGACAATCACACTTGTTGAGCGAATTCATTCAACCTCTGTTTCTGCGTGATGCTTCTGCAAGAGACAACTGCAGTCTGCAAACTGTGACATGAAGGCTGCAGCCTCAAGTCCTGACTTGCAAAGGCTGAGCGGTGTGTTTGAAGAGGCCAGAGCAACCTGTCCTGCAGCCAAACACCTCCCCAGTAAGGGGTGAAGCGGCAGAGGCGTGACCTTTGACCCCTGTAACTAGCGGGTAGGAGAGCTGAGCATTCCAGCGCCATGCCAACTAAAATAATCAGAGTAGTAATCACACATCACGGGTGACTGACTCGCACAAACACTATTGATCTTATAGATTAAACATTTAAAGGAAAGAAAAGATCCTTTGATATATATATTTTAAAGGTGAACTTTGTGAACCCTCTTAAAGTTTGGAAAGGCTTCCTTCTCTTCGCTCACCTGCGTTGTAGAAGCGGTCCAGCACCAAGGTCTCCCCAAAGTCCAGTTTCCCGAAGTTGACGGTCTCCAGCTTGCTGCCCACCGTGTCGCAGGCCCCCCTCAGACACTGCAGGGCCATGCTCTCCGCGTTGTTCTGCGGGCTCGCCTCGCCGTTCACCACATAGGCGACAGTCACCGACCTGCTCTTGCTCGACTTCCCAGTGGACAGCAGGCCACCGACGTCCATCGGGCAGCTCCCGGTAGTCGGGCTGAGCCCCACGCCTCCTACCAAAGAGTCCTGCCAGAAAGCCCCGGCTGCTGGGACACCAGAAGTACCAGCACCGCCGCCACTACTGGTGCTTTCACAGCCGAGGCTCTCTCTGCTGGGACAAGCCCCGAGGCAAGGCACGGGCAAGGAGATCCCGTCCTGGTCTTGACTCATGTTGTCTCAAGTGTCACTCACTGGTTTAAACGTGTGGATTGTGATGACCGACGTGTCCACCAGAGCTCCATGGACGACCAGCGTTACGCACGGCGGTTACCCATGGAGCCTCTGCACAGGCGGTACGTGCAACCTCGCTGCGTTGTCACCCGGGTAAACAGTCTGTTAGAGGCGGAGGAGCAACTCCACATCATGCTGCATGCTCGACTGCACGGATCGATCCCGGTAAACACCGGTGGAAGCCGCGCGGCGGCCGACGTCACGACTATACCGAGGGGAAATACAAACGGCAGGAAAAGCCAGCAAATCCGCGCATTCCTTCTCAGCTATCACAACAAATCCACACAAAGTTGTGCAAGTCCGCCAGTGTCGGAGCAGCGACGCCCAAAGCACCAGAAAACCGAGGCGAAACCAAGCGCGATCAAAGCTCTGCACCGGGGCGACGAGCTGCCGTTTCACTGCTGGGAAAGTCCGGTGTGAAGCCGTCGAGTGTGACTTCACCCTGCCCAGTTTCCATCGTTATCTCCTGTCAACCTCCTGCACTGGGCGGAGAGACAACAAGGAGCCTGGTGGATCTGGGCGGAGACACGGTGACCACATGTGAAGCTCTGAAAGGGAGCAGCTCCCTGGAAACCGACCTGCTTCCGAAACGATACGCGATCACTCACAACACAGCCAAAGGTTTATTAGTCAGTCAACATGTTGGAATTAATTGGAGAGCGATTCATCCGCAGCCAGACAATTAAATAATGGAAACTTTAAAGAGAATTTCTAAGCATGAATCTCCCTAATGACTACATTTTAAAAACTGGAGTTATTTCATAATGATGGTTATTTCATTAATTGAATTACTTCACATATTCATGTTTTATGAGTGGATTAGTCCAATCAGACGTTGGTAATAAATCAACTTCCTAATTGGTTGCTTGCCAGTTGATTTAGTATTGAGAAGCTGAACTCTTGACACATGTTAGAGCTCACTGCTGGTTTAATAAATACATTCAGACCTTGTTTATGAAGTTGTAGCCACTTTGACAAGACAGCCTATTTCTCCTGTCACGAGGGCGCCCTCTTGCGGTTAGACCTGGATACTACAGCCCACAGCATTTAAAGAGAGATAAACGGTGAAATGTGCCTCCTTCTTAATGTGTACTTCCTCTCAGATGGATTCAGTCCTACTCACAGATAAGGTATTTTATGCTACATTTCAATGGAAGAGGATTACCAACACGTGACTGTTTTATTTTAAAAGATCTACTTGGCATTTTCACACAAAGAACCAAAGGGAACCAAAATGCATCACTCCAAACCACGTGTCTGGGTCAGGAGTGAAACAGTAGACACAGAAGAAAAAGTCCTGTGTTCTGGACTAGTAAATATTTGCACTAGTTTTTTTGCACATATCTATTTTTCCTACTACACGAGCTGCTGTGCTCTGACGCATCCAAAGATGCAAAGCACAGCTGGGTACAGGAGCCGTTTGATACAGCTGATCCTGTTCATCGTTGGTTTTGGAGGACTGTGCTAGTTAAAAGAAAGTTACAATGAGCATGATCAGAAGAGGAAGAGCTGACCAACCAGTTAGTAATACAATAATTGAGGATGGTTTCAATCCACCAATGTCTGTGTCATTGGCTTAATGGAAATGGTTAGTGTCCAATCTGGGAAGCACAAAACGTAGCCGAATTTGTCACAATGGCCACTGATGTTGAAGGGCAGCGATCCAGGACTCTCTGCTCCTTTGCTTCATGCAGCAGTTATGTCTGATGATTTTACTTTTGACAACTCGGGAAGTATTCGTGTACATACAAATATGTTTTATACGCAACTTTGGGAACTTTGACTGTTTTTTAGTTGTGCAACAGTCTTTAAGTTCCAAGGGTTAATGTCTCAACCCATCCCGGAGTTGTGACATGTTGGCACCATTATGATCTCGTCATCGCTGTTACTCAGCAATGACAGCTCACTCTGCTTCTCCCCACTTGGATCACAGCCATGAAAACCTCCACCAGCCAACATAACAGCTTCTCTCCACATGTAGCGTCTCTATAGGAGCTGAACTGTGCTCTGTTACCGCCACGACATCATTGCGTTACAACTCCACTTGTGTTGCACATCCCTCACTTAATCTGTGCACTTGTCACTTTCATATTTCATCACATAATTCAATGCGGTTGCACTTGTCACTTTCATGTATTTCACACTTCCACTTCACGTCTTTCTCCACAGCAGAGACCTTTTTTCACCTCCACAGTCAACATCCCATATCAAGTCATTTCCCAACCTTCTTCTAGTCATGTTAGAATTAGTTTCTCTCTCCATACTTGGCTTTGTATTTTATTTGGTTAGTCAATATTTCAGCTCCAATTTGTATAACAAACCGACTAACTGACTGACTGACCAGCTGTAATTAAAGCATCTCCTGGGCGTTCATTGTAATTTGAAACAAGAACCAAACAGCAATGATCACTACCATCATAGTAAAGACGGAATTCATGTTGTTGCTTCACTCTTCCACTTTCCTTTGAACATCCAGATCCACAGCCACTCCGCCAACAGCATGTACACGTACGTCCACATCAAGCCTGATCTCTGGAGAATGGAGTTGCGTTTGTGGGTATCTTCTCTTTACAGCTGTCAGAACAGGTGTTGGATGTCAGAGACAGTTCACCACTGGAGTCATCACTAGCAGAGAGTTGTCTTTCCTTGACGCCCAAGCAAAGCAGCCCCCTGATCTGGTTGTGTAGTCAGCAATGACAACATCGAAATATTAACATATCATCTGTAAAATACTTCAACAACATGTTTTAAACATCAACCTAATAGTCATTGTGCAACTTGATACTTGAAGTAAACATGGCTGCAGGATTTCTACTTGCAGTGGTGTCTTATATTACTGATGCGGTTTCTTAGGTTACTCTCTTAATTATAATAATAACAGATTTATAATGTTTTGATAAACGCGGCCTTTTCACCTTCCTGCCACTAGATGTCCCACATTGACCACAGATCCATCGAGGGGTTTCCTGCAGTCCCAACACTGCTGCCAGTCCCAACACATCCACAGGGTTGTGTTATTTCACCGTCTCTGCACACCAAAGCCTTTCCTTCCTTCATTACGTGGCTGTGGGCCAATTAATTACAGATGACACTCAACTATTAATGCATGACTGTGTCTGAAATCACACTCACATCAAGAGTGTGAATGTCGAGTTTGGACTGCTGTGAATCCCACGTGTTGTTGATCACAGTGAACATGTCATTCACTCTGAAGCACTTCATCTCCTCTGTTCACACACACTCAGGTAGTCAGGTACAATGAAATGAAATACTTGCTGACAGACTGAACAATAGGAAAACAAACAAGAACAATACAACAGCTTTACCCACTGATAACCAGTCCTCTTCCTGCCCTGTGCTGGTTGGAACATCTGGTCCACAGAGCTGCTGAGCTGCTGATCCTCTGCATCCTGCCTCAGAGAGTTTCTGGCCACTGGCAGGCAGATTTTCTTCTGATGCTGCGATCCAGAGCTCCCAGTACTCCACAGAGGTACCACAGAGTCTACAGATCACTGACAGGGCGTCTGCAGGTCCAATAACCTTTCTCTTTATAATCAAGTTTCCAGATCATTTAGTAAGTAAAGTGATCGGCACTACGATGGAGAGTGTTGAACCCATCGATTCAAATTATATGGTCTTATCAGTAAAAACATCAAAAGTAATTACGTGTAAGTATTTATGCTAAAAGTCAACTGTCATTTGTAAGCAGCTGGTTTTAAACAGTGTTGTGTCATTACAGATCTCAATGTAATAAGCTGATGTAACATTAATGCACACATGATCAAGTAGATAACAGTTGTAAATTCTTTTATTGCACTCAGAGTTTGATGTAACATAAACCTCAACGATCTTCACATCAATCACATCAACGTGAAAACACATTCATTTCTTATTATTTATTTGTTATTAACAGTTCAACCCTCAGAACTGCTTCATATGGACGTTACATTAGTGCGGTTTGTCCAGATTAGACTGACAGTGTCTCCATGGTAACCAAAGAAAACAACCCATTAGCAACTGTCATGACAATCTGATTCTGATCGGTGCTGGATAATTTGTGACTTAATTTATTTATATTTATACATTCATATCGAGTCACACTTACTTAAAATCCATGAGAAGAGTACAAACAAGAACACAAATATCTACGGTGAAGTAAAATAAAACGCCGTATCACAATTTTTTTAAACTTTATTTTACTTCCTCTGTTTTTTTTTGTCAAAGCGTGACGGTTATATGACGGTCTCCCAGTTTTTTACACAGTTTTTGTATCTTCATTAAACTCTGCAAGACCAACACAGGTCAGCCGGCTAATGATGGAAACTCATTTCAGCCTTAACGATCTAATTGTTTCCGTCATTACCCAAACCTTTTGAATGTAGGAGTGTGTTGGAATGGAAATCACCTGCATCAGCATTTCCTTGTTTGTAAGGGACACCAGCAACTTACTAATAATATGCTATACTATAATATACAAACCCCCTAGTGGTTTGGAGGTTGAAAAAATGAAGCGTTGCTTGCTCAGAGTTGCACAAGTTATTTCCAATGCAGGACAAATACTGTATATATCGGAATGAACCCTCATGTTGCTGACTTGGAAAGTAATGGGGCTCATGTTTTGAACCATCTTAGCCACCGCTTCAAGAGGGCTCATGTATAGTCTCATTTCCATTGTCAGTGCCTGCTGAGGGGCTTCAGAGACAGAGGTAGTCAACGCTAGCGTGTGACTCGATAAGGCTCTGTTGACTATCAACGGAACAAGGATCTCTGCTCCCAGGAGGTCTACTGGCCCCACAACTTCCCCACGTAGAACTGTGGTCAGATGTTGAACTGCAGCAAACTCTAATACACAGGAATAAGTCCCCCCTCTTGCCGATAACTTAAGGACGGCCCAGCAGTTGACCTACAACGTGGCCAAAACAAAGGGCCACATTGGACAGCCCTTCGCCAGCTTCATCAGTTGTGCTACAAATTGAACCTTTAAGGAGAAAACCAGCTGTAAATCTTGGTTTCCCTTATCTCCAGCTGCATATATTCCCTACTGCAGTGTAAAAGTCTATTCCAGGGCATGTTGGAACACTGTGACATCACCGGGTAGTTAAGTGCTGCAACACACTTGAAATGTTCAAGTAGAAAGGGCAGTGGAACACGGTTCTGAGCCCGGTATTAAGTCGCTTCTTAATCATGACGTGATTAGGCGTTGCTCCAACTGGATTTGTTAGATAAAATTGCACATAATGACCTTCCTTATAAATGTCAAGTTGCTGTACGGCTGCTTTGCATCGCTGCAGGGTTGGGGTCTGGGAAATGTTTTGATTATTTCTTCTATCAGAACGTCTGCGATGTCTAATGAAACGCAAACGCTCGCACATCTTATGGTGGAGTTCGATGCAAACAACCGACGGTGCAGAGTAATGGCTGGAGTCTGTCGGGGTTAGGGTGTAGTTAACCGTCGATAGGCACTCCGTGCTGCACCCCACAAATAGCGCCTTTCATTCTGCTCTGCCACAGACCATGAAATGGTCACTCAGCTTGGAAATGGAGAGAATCACTCACACGGAGAAACAGCGAGAAGTTCAGTTAGTTCTGTGGTGGAGGTAGCTGATAGATACTTGGAGGCACAGACTTATTGCATCCCTCCATAGATATCTGCCAAAGTCCACACAAACATTAGAGGGAAACGGGGAAACAAAATTACAGAAATCTGCTAAGTTTGACAAATGGCAGGACCAACTTTGCCAGTAGCTATTAGCCCGCAATGATTAATAAGTGAGAAAATAATTGCACTTCATTGAGATTGATGACGCCCCATTTAACCTCCCCACTCATCCTGGCTGCGCCACGGAGCATCGAGATGAGCCTCGGACACACTGCTGCTCTGCCAGGCTCATTGGCGGCGAACACACACACGTGTGCACGCACACAGCGATTGTAATGATCCTACGGGGCATTTTTTGAAAAGCCTCGCAGCGCTCTGATCATAAGTTCATTGTTAGTAATGAAAAACAATGATCTCAGCGCTAGGAGGCCTCTGGGAATCTCTCACTCCACCAATATAAAAGCATTTAAGCCAAACACGATGGGGAATTAATGACAGTGGAGTCACCATTAACTCTTATGCTAACGAGTTTGCGAGCGTCGGCCTTCCTATCAGACAGATCTCGGGGATTACTGAGGATTTTGACGATTTAAAAACACACGTAAATGGATTTTGATTTTCACGGCTAAAACGCTAACAAAGCCGCAGTGATCAGGTGAGGCGCTGGGAGTGCCTTATCCTCTCAGTCTGCAAAGAGACGTGGCCAAGGTTATTAAAGAAGGATGTAGCAGAGCAAGATGGCCGCTGTTGTGACCAGAGGCGGTGTGGAGAGATAAATGGTTGACCCAGCCTGGTGTCAGGTTAGGATTGATGCCACTATCAGCCCCACTGCTTTCCCAATGATTTTCTCAAATCTCTGATAGAGTGTGTTATCTAGTTACTGGCATGAGGGCAACGGCCCGCAGGCACGGAGAAGGTCAATCTATGAGGACAATCTTTGTTGGACTAAATGAGAAAAAAGACCTCACAAAAAAGAATAAAAAGCAGCTGCTAGGTCTCTGGGATAAGATAAGCCAAATTACTTCTCTTTAGTAGGATAGGCCTCGGGCCAAACATCAAAAAAAAAAAAAAATTAAGTGAGGCAGCTGTTGTTCTCTCTAACTTCAATGTTGTAGATTTCACCTGGAACCTCGGCTTCCTTGGACTAATGTTGATTCGGTGTCAGTCATCCCTTGAGGAATGGGCAGGGCAAGTATGTGTTTGTCAGCTGTTTAATCTGCGTTCACCTAATAAATCTCCTTAACAGGGAAAAAAAAACACAGGAATTTCCAGAATATATAAAACCACTTATCAACCTGCCCTCCGCATAATCTCACTCCATCAACCTGTTTTCAAAACTGGGGGAAAGAGTTTGACTAATAGCTTCTAATTTACCGGCCGAGGTCCTGATCAATAATTCTGTGTCAATAATGATGGAGAGGTCCTGAGAGGGGAAATGATTCTACTCATTGTCTGAGAAAAATGAAGCTGCGGACATCACCTGAGGCTGCGGGCGGACGTCCACAGGTGCTCGGTTAGGATGACGGTCCGGTCCAGGAGTGTGGAGACAAATAATACACACACAGATACACACATGCAGTGAACTTCTTGGGCCTCATGTTGACTCCTGAAGACTTCCCGTAACGATGACCATCACCAAATCTGTTCTTAACCCCACAGCGAGCCCTCACCAGGAATTAAATCATTTAAGATGTTGGAGGTGAGTCCTCCTGGGATCGGGATTAGGTCCCCACAACATGAGGAATACAAGCACACACACACACACACACAGCACATCCCTAATGGATGTATTTTTCAACACACTTTTGCTGACGTTCAGTGACAAAAATGACTCATTTTGAAAGCAGTCTGACAGAAATATTGACCCGACTGCTATAAATGAGGGGAAATATCCATTTCTTTATGATCCAGAAAATTGTAAAAAAAAAAAAGAAAAGGTTTCAAGTAAATAAATAGCCCACTTTGGGCACTTTGTGATACGTTCGGAAAATAACCAACGATCATCATTGTGTACTTTATAACAGATGAAGTACAAATACATGGTCAAAATATGCAGAACAGACCCGAATCATTACTCCCTCATAGAATAGGAAATCATAATGGATTAACTAACATATGAATTTATCTGACTTTCAAGCTGGAGTTATGGACTCTAACATGAATGAACGCTGGTCACATCCAAGCCTTCGAAAAACAAGTTGTCATAGTGCTGATAAAACCTATAAATCTTTGGTCAGCTGGTGCAACATGGACGACGTAGGCCGTCAGCAGCTTAGAGTAAAGCTAAAGAAAAGTTAGAGGGGTGAACACTCCTGATGTAAAAGCACCTCGGCATTGAGAGGAAGGATTATTATGATCAGAAGAACGTGATCGATGACGGGCACAAAAACTAAGTGGAGAAGCAAAAGTGCTTTTCTAGATCTAGAAACAGTCGCCTCTCTAATTTGTTCTTATGGTGTCTCAGTAGATGCTTGTTTCCATGGCAGCGTACAGTGATGTTGTGCAGTGTGAGCAGGTGTTTCGTATGTAGAACCGAAACTAAAACACCAAGTAAACTCTGAGTTAACCCCCGACACCTGCAGTCCATCGCCCGGTGCTCCTCTCGGCCGGCCGCTCCTCTTCCAAAGGTAGCAGAGGTGTGTTTTCTGTTTGAACATTGCGCTCTAAGTGGATTGGGTTCCTGTCAGGGCTGAGCGTTTGGACATTGATAAATTTCCTCCTGTGTGGGATCAATAACTCTCACCTATCAGCCCAGGGCTCCTTCAGAGTGGGACGTCATAATTACTCTGTCAAACTGAATGCCTGTCTGTGTTAAGACTGACGACTGTGTGTGTGGTTGTGTGTGTGTGTGTGTGTGTGTGTAAGAGAGAGAGAGACAAAGAGGTAGAGAGACAGAGTCAGAGCAAGGTGTCTTTTTTTACATGAATGTGGTTTCAGAGTGTATGCATGGAGATTTGTGGATTATGTTTGTACATGTAGGTTTATAGGTTGTGTGTGTGTGTGTGTGTGTGTGTGTGTGTGTGTGTGTGTGGGCCCAGGTGATGATTTGTTGGCTGTGCTGAGCCTTTGATTGGCAGTGAATGACAGCTGGGCAGCCCCACCTCCTCCTCTCGCCTCCCACGGCACTTTTTGATGCCTGTCATACTGGCCAATCAGCGGAGGGATCTGACAGCTTCCCTGACATGCAAACACACACACACACACACACATTCACAAATGCCCACACGCTGTTCATAGACAGGTCTAATTCAAATATGATAAAAAGCAACTTTCCTTACAGCTGGCTCGTCTCTGCGTTCCTTGTCCAGATGTGATTAATATGTATATTTACTGCGTGTATAGGAAGGCCGGGGATTCCTCCACCTGCTCCGTCAGACACATTCCCCAGGTTAGCAGGGGTTAATGCCGACAGTAAGGCTGATCAAAGCATGTTTTTACATGCATGTGTAAATATGATAAACATTTCTGCATGGCTACCCGAGCATGTTCATACGAATGTTGTTAGTGAAAGAGGCAGCCAGGGGAATTAAAAGTGAATGAAGCGAAGATGAGCATGCTGCCTGTTCCTCATAACTCCACCACAATAATAATAATAATAATAATAATACTAATAATAATAATAATAATCAGGACAATAATAACCTCAGTGCTCATTTAGACATCAATACTAATCACTCTCATTTGGAGGACAATAATAATAATCGGGCTCATTTAGAGTGCCGGTTCTCCGCGGAGGCTCTCACTGCCTTTGGGGTTGGTTGGTGCTTAACCTAATGATAATAGTCATGATTCATGGCTCAACTCTCCCTCCTTCAATGTTGCTCCACTCCGCGTGAACACTGCGAGTGTGTGTGTGTGTGTGTGAGAGGAAATGAGATAAAGAGACAGTGTGGGAGAGGGAATGTGTTGTGACACACACACACACACACACACACACACACACACACACACACACAGACACACACACACAAGCTTGTACATCTTACCTTCCTCCTCTCTTTTCTAATTCTGAGAACTTTGAATTCCAGTTCTGGTTGTTTTGTTTTGTTTGTTTTCATCCATCATCAGGATAACTGAGAACACGTTGGTTTGTTTAAAACATTTTTATCATCTGAAAGAAAAAAAAATGTGTCGAGTCCAACTTCTTCTTGTCCAATGTCAATCCGAGTGCCACGGAATAAAACACTGCTTTTATTTTCGGGCCTAATAGGACTGATGACCAAAACAAGGAAAGTGAGACTGTAGTCGGAATAATGAATCGGATATAATTGTGCGTCTGAGGTGCGACGAACAATTGCAGGTTTGCTCGGGGGAAATTGAGGCGAAGAAGCATTGTCGTGAGTTGAAAATTGATTCTGAGTGAAAAGTTCATGCCTGGGCTGTGGCGGCTCCTTTTCATGAGAATACAGGCAGCTAAATTACAGAGCGTCATGTCAGGTCTGATGAGCTCTCAGCATCATCTTTGAATCAGCCAGCTTCCAAAACATCTGTGCAGCTGCTTCATTGAACCATTGGGTCTCTGCATATAAAACAAGGTGAAAATTTGCTTTGAATTCCGTCTGAACCACCTGAATCACGACCCGAATCGACATCCACACGGCCGCGGGGTGTTTGAATGATGTCAGTACCCAGAAATCCTGCACAGAGCGGTTGGTGAGCTAAATAGTGGGTCTGGACTCCTGTGGCAGACGAGGTTTCATTGGTCAATTCTGTGTGTGACAATGATGAAATCACGTTAACGGCGTGATAAAATTCACCCAGTTCGAATGCATCTGTTGCTCTGCAAACTCCACCGCCGCCGTTTTAATTGATTTGATCCTGTTGTTGCCGTGTGAGCGTGGAGGCAGACGGAGGCAGACGGCTCTCGCAGTGTTCTGCTAATGTGTCTCCCATCGTCTGTAAATGTATTTCTTTCCGTCCACCTTATCGCCATCGGATAGCCGAGGGTGCAGGTTAATGCCACAGGAATTTAGGGTTTGCAGTGGCACTCTGTCACTCCTTTACAGCACTCTACGGTCATCTTCAAGACATAAAATGTTCTCTTCTCTCTGATGTATTGCGTGCTTGCACACGGGACAGTCAGGCACTAATGTAATTCCTCTGGAGTGGAGCTCGTCTCATCTGGGCTCCCCGGCTTTGAACTCTTGGCTCTGCGGCTTTTCAGAAAACGAGACAGAAAATGGGGACAGAGAGAGAGAGAGAGAGAGAGAGAGAGAGAGAGAGAGAATTGTCCGGCACTGATTTGCTGTAAAAAAAAAAAAAACTCGGACAGAAGATCATTTCAGCGCCGCTCAGCAAGATCAAAAGCTCCAGTGACGGAGTTGACGCGGGAGGAGATGGTATCGGCGGGCTCTCATTTCATTCACATACGAGTGTGAAATGACTTCATCTGCTGTGTGGACTCACACAAGACACTATTATACACTACTGTATCCTGACCCTCCTTTCCTCTCCCGCTCGCTGGTGCTCATTGGCAGCTACAGGCCACTGCAGCTTTGTCATGATAGAACATCTGTATTGCTTTGTATCTATTCACCACATTGAACCCACACTCACATTAAAACACTTAAAAAAAAAGCGCAAATTGCATTGTGATCATCCCTGGAATAACATCAGTCAAGCTCAGGTCAGGTGTTATTTGCCTTGTTACTGAAGCTGAAGATGACACATAGCCGTGGAAACGTCCATGTGTACACTAATAAGAAAAGATCAGACCTTAAGTGCAGGCCTGCAGTCGCTGGTTTCAGGCCCAGCGGTGCACATCATTACCACTCCGACTTCCACACTTAAAACAGGAGGAAAGGCGGAAAAGAGCAGCAATTTGCTCCGACTTCTCAGCCCCCGAAACACTGTGAATTATTTAGCGCGGAATATCACATATCTGCTTGATTATTTCAGGGGCGACAACAAACGGGTCGTAACACCGCGGCTCTCCGGCGTCCCCGCTAATGGAGATCGTACGTCGCAGACACACAAACTCAAAGAAAGAGAGAGGGAGGCGTAATGAGATAACAAGAGCCGACTTAACACAGAGATTTTCCTCCTCTTTCTTCTTCCTCCTTCATCCCTCGTCTTCATTTCCTCCTTCATTAAAAGAGGAGTCCGGCACAGCGCCAGGCTGTAAATGCTTTGTGTCGGCCTTGAGAGCTTTTCTTCTTCCTCTGCCTCTTCTCTCCTCCCTCCTCCTGTCTTCCCCCTCCTCTCTGCCTTGAACATCCTGTTTAGCTGTTTAAGCCGATGACACAGAGAATATTGCATGTTGAAAGGCCGCCGCGCCGCACACACACCGACTCACACACTCGCGTACACTCTTGCCCAGAGCGAAAGGCCCCAGGCAGTCTCTCTCCCACTAGCCAGGGGCGATCATTCTGCCTCTATGATACTTTAACTGTGGGATGTCAGGAAACATTAGGTCTATAAAAACACAGCTCCGATGCAGCGCCGACACACACCGACAACACACACGGTCTCGACCGCGGTATCATCCAGTTCCCTCCAAGGCCACGATACTTACGCAATCCTCCCGTGAAGGAAAACACATTTTTCTGAATGTTAACTTTTCAAAAACATTGTTATTATTTATTTATTCATTATTTTTTTTTTTCTTTCTTGTGTACTTTTACGAAGTGAAAATTCAGACAGATATATCGCACGTGTATTGATGATCTGTCACAGGGCGGCACGGTGGCGCAGCGGTTCGCACTGTTACCTCACAGACTGAAAGCTCCGGTCCTTCAGGCCCTTTTACTACGTTTAGACTCATCGAACACGATTCTACTTCAGTGAAACGAGACGGCGTCAGACTCTGTGCATTTTTAATATGAACCACACGTGGGACTTCTTAACAAACACGTACTTGTGTCTGTAAGTGTCGGCGGGCTTCACCTTATCTGTTCTGAAAGTTGCTTCCATCGGCGGCTCGACTCTTGAGGAACATTGATATTACAAAAGAAGCTTGTTAAGGTGCTTACAAGTCGTCCCTTTAAGGTGGGACATGACCTGAGAAGCTCTACTGAGAAGACGTATAGACACTCGCATGAAGTTTGGGGAGAATTTTAATTGCAGACTGGTAAGTTTTTATGGCAGTAAGTAATCTTTGTTAAGGCAGTCGTGATCTATATGCATGCTGGTTTGTAACAATGTCCCTGGTTTGAATCCTGCCAGGAAGCTCATTCCTCTCTCTTCCCACATTTCCTGTCGGCCTCTGCTGGACACTTTCAGATGTGGAGAAAGAATTTCATTTAAAACTGTACTTTGAAGAGACGTTTTATTTTATTTGTGAGTGTCTCCCCATTGAAGTCCGGTGACCACGTCCACAGGTGTTCCTGGTGACGGTCGGCCGGTCGTATCTGCTGTTGTGAACGACTCCAACATGTCAAACTCCCCTTCAGTCTTAGAGCCTCTGAGAACTGCAAAAAAAAACGTAGACCGAATGTTTCCAGAGTTTTAATAATAAAACATCTAACATCAGGATTTAGAGGGCTCTGCTCCGAAATACTTCCTGTATCCTTGCAATAACTCGCGTATCTTCCTTCAAATGCTGAGGGAGATCTGTCTGAGAGCGGAGAGAGAGAGAGAGAGTTAACAGAGCTCCGATATTAGCATTTAATGAAATGCACATTTTTTTCATTTCGTTCGAGATGTTTCTAAATCTGTGCAAATACTGGGATGACCCGTGTTTTGATATGCTCGTTATTAGTTTGTTTTCTTTTCATTTATTCTCTTTTCTCTCCTAAGTATTCAATCTGTCCACTTTGAGGCCTGCGTGCCAAACTGCTCTGAGGACACTACACGTCTGTAGTGTGTGAGTTCGCGGTCGCTAGTTAGCACCGAATATAAATAAAAGTTGTGGTTGAAGAAGTCTCCAATTCAGAGTCATAGAGTCAGCAAGAGGATCACTGAGGGGAGAGGCTGCGCTGACACTGGGAAAAACAAAAAGAGGCTTTGAAACAGACAATTTAAAGTGTTTGTTTGGATGTCAAAGTTTGTTTCATGCATTTGTCTGTAAGAAAACAGTTGATCTGTACTAATAATCTCACATCAATGTCCCCTTTTGATAACCAGGTAGGTTCTGTTGGTAATCCTTTACACTTCCAATGCACATAAACTCTATTATCACTCCAACACATACGTATGTACTTTTCTATGCAGATGATTCACTCATGTATTTATATGTATCTTCTCCAGCTCAAGCCTCGTCTTCATTACACTCTGCACAACCTCCACATTAATGCAGATAGAGATAAAAATGTAATGTTTAAACACTCTGCAGAACAACTAGTACAGAATTAAAATGACTTTCTTATGTAACAATCTGGCACTGAAATTGGAAACCGCTGTGCAGAGAAACCCATCACATCTGTATTTGACTATGTTCATATCTGGTACCATTTGACCTCGAAGCAGCTTGATCCGGTTCACCACCACCGTGCCCTCGGTGTCTTTAGAGCAGATGAATATCACACCCACCATATCCTTCCTCACCAGCAACACAGAGACAACTAAAGTGATGCCGTTGCATCACTCGGAGAAAAGAAAAAGTTATATCTTTTGGAAAGGAAGGTCAGCAAGAAGTAATAAGTCTGTGAGGGAAAAAGTAGCAAGCAGGCAGGCAGATGTGAATGGAGTAAAGACAAAGGTAACTGTAACTGGAAAGCAAATTAGAAATACAGGAGATCTTTGATCTATGATCTTTATGATCTTTATGATCTTTATGGATCAATGTAAATTCATAATGTGAATGTACATTAAGGCTTCGTTAATAGAGCATATGAAAGTCATCACTTATGAAATGAAGAACGACTCCGGTCAGTTGAATCAAAGTATATTCATGGTACCATCGTGTCCCTCTTACACGGCACTTTATAACAGCAAACCAACTATTAACTGAGTCAAGTTTCTGTCTCATAAATAAAAAATATATATGAGATATTAGCAGCTGGCAGCACAGCTAAAATGTTCCTTCAACATTTCCCAACACACACAGACGGACGGAGGAAGGTTCAGTGTGTGTGTGTGTTTGGCTGCAGGCCCACATGGTGTTAATTGGATAATGAGGTACAATGACAAATCCCCGGTGCTGCTACAATAAGGGGCCGCTGTCCAGGTTTGATATCAGAGGACCTGGTGTAATGCTGTTTGGACACACATAACACACACACACACACACACACACACACACACACACACACACACACACACACACACACACACACACACACACACGCACACACACACGAAGCTCAGGTGTCTGTCGCTCCACTTTGGAATCTAATCAGGCAGAGAGCAGCTTCCTCCCAGCAGCCAATCACAGTCAGCCATTGGTGCCCCAATAACCAATCA
>CAAKHC010007240.1:1553-16444 GCA_901007825.1 Macroramphosus scolopax
GGGGGGGAGGGGGGGGGGGGGGGGGGGGGGGGGGGGGGGGGGGGGGGGGGGGGGGGGGGGGGGGGGGGGGGGGGGGGGGGGGGGGGGGGGGGGGGGGGGGGGGGGGGGGGGGGGGGGGGGGGGGGGGGGGGGTGGAGGTGGAGGTACGTAAGAGACGGAGTCAAATAAACCTCGCAGCTTCTCCTCTGGTGTCGCCTGGAAGGAGAACTTCAAAACAAACTCCTCGCTATAGGTGAGGCTTGTACACACAAAGGTCACATTGTTCTACAGGATGTAAAACATTCATGAGGACTGACATGGATCTGTCTTCCTGGTCCCCCGTCCCCCCACACCCCCACCCCCCCTCAAGTGCTGTTTTTGGAAACACTCCAGATGGCTGCTGGACTTCACCAAATGGCAGCGGGAGCTTATGATGTGTGTAAAGATTAATTGTGTGTATATGCTGCGTGTGAATGTTGCATGCTGCAGTACAGGTCACGGGCTTTAAGAAAATACAACATGTGTTATTGCTGCTGAGTTCAAACGGCTGCAAATTTAAGCTGTAAGCTGCGAGGAAAACGCTGCCCTGCACCATCGCAGGTGATTGATGATCGGTCTTCTCATGCGGCAGCGAGATCATGTGATGGCTTCATTAACAACGAGGGTCCGACCCGACGCTGCTGCAGACGATCCCAGTAAAGGTGCAACACTCCAGGTGGATCTCAGACGTTCTCCCCTGAACCCACGACTGTCACCATTCCCATACGAACGACGTCCACGTTGACTGGAGAACTTTCTCCACTGTTTATCAAAGGACGTAACATCCAGCTGATGTTGGCGTCCGTGTAAGTTCCTCCCTGAAAATCCTCCCAAAAGCTTGTTAATAAAGATGGATGACTCCGAGAGTTACTCATGCGGCTGTCAGCGCCTCCTCGAGTTCGACTTAAACGACTCGATAATTAAAAGCACATTCATTGCGAGAACAAAGAGCACGTTTCAGTACATCTCCGGGGGGGTTTGGAAGTTATTAGATTTGACTGTAAAAAAGTGCAAAGTTCGCGGGATACATAATGAGCGAGCTTCATCTCGGGAACAAACTTCTAAATAAATTGTGAGACGCAGATTTACACCGCAAATAAGTCCTGAAGTAATAAAGTGTGAACTAGGAGTGCACTCTAAAGAGTGCAGCCCTCCGCCAAGGCCAACAGCCCCCCCCCCCCTCCTAAAAACCCTCACATATGTCTGGATGCGTTTGCAAAAGTATTAGAAAAATGCCAGAATCTTTCCATAAAGGTCCATGTGATATTTTTCCACTGACACGCGTCCCATTAACACTGCATGTTAGACCGGCAGGCACTTCCCAGATGCTGCTCGGCTCTGCACGGCTAAAACTTTACAACCAAAACGTCAGCGCACACACGAGCTGCACAGCGGACGAGTGTCTCTCTCTCTCTCTCTCTCTCTCTCTCTCTCTCTCTCTGGCGGGGCAGCAGGCTGCAGGTGACCCTCTTCAAAAGTCACTAAAGTTGGTCCACAAACTTCTTACGTCTTGATGGAGGTGTGGTGAGATCTTCTCCAGTCAGCCTCCGTCAGGAGTTCCACTCAGGAGCAGATAGTTTTTGTGTAATCCTGTGAGATTAAACATGCATGTCAGCTGATATATCATCACCAGAACCTCGGAATCACTGTCACATTTGCAGGAGGGGGGGCGGACTGACACTCTCTGAAAGCGTACTGCGTACTGCTCCTTTAAAAAGCTCAGCTGTTTCCCTGAAAGAGTTTCGCCCTGAACCTCGGGCGGCTCCGGCGGAGGGGTGCGACCGGGGTGTTTGTTTTATTTGAGCAAACAGGATTCTCCGTCCGTCCGCTCTCAGCAACAGGTGTATTTTACTTTACAACCTTGCCCAGTTCTGAGAGCTGAATTAACAACAGCTGGAAGACCCCTGGGGGCCCTGGAAGCTCCAGGTTTCTCAGTGTGTTACCTAAAGCCCGTCAGTATAAACCCAAGGGCCTTCTATGTAAGTGTGGATCTACGGTATGTCATGGAAGGCTCAATGTGAACTTGCAGGTTTGTATAATCCTAAATTACCGTGTTGAATCAGCTCCCACACTGCAACACAGACACAGTGCACTTAGTCCTGCTAACATCCCTGCACATCTCATGCTTGTTGCTTCTGTCACTGTGCTGCACAACAAGTCCTTAAATCGAGATCCTTCACATGCAGCTGCAAAGCATGAACAACGTAGAGGAGGTGCTGAAGCACAGGGCACACGTCCCTTTTATAGATGTCAGTGTTGCAGTATTCACACCTCAGTATGTGCCCACATCCTCGGCTCCCAGCAGGCCGCTCAGGGCGCCTCATCCTCTGAAAAGGCCCCGCATTAGAAACAACATTAACACTCGATGAATTATCGGCTCATCTTAAGAGGCCGTCGCCATTTCCACATCTGCCTCAAAGCTGCGAGTCCTCCACGAGTGTTCTTAAATGCCGTGTGTACTGCAGCCAGCCGAGGCCTTTCAACGCACATGAAAGCCTCAGCGAGCTGGAGCTGCCGGGGAGTGACGGATCTGTGTGTGTGTGCAGAGGACCGTGACTGTCCTATCTTTGAGTAAAGCGCCGCTCTTCCTCACTCTACTGTTAAACTCCGGCATCAAGGGCTTGGATGAGGCGGCGCCGGGTTGCCACCAGCCAGGGAACATCTCCCGAAGCGACGTGATGGATGCTAAACAGACAGCGCTGTCGTCAGGAGCCCCCGGGCGCTGGTGTCACCCCGCTGTCGGGGGAGCTGCTCGCTCAGAGGCAAACACATCTGTTTCTGATCTCACACGGGACATTCTGCTGCCTCAGCGACTTTTGTTTTGTTTTTTAATTCGCGGAGACGTTGCTGACTGAAGCGCTGGTTAGCTTCACTGGTGTGTTTGGTAACGGGCGGCGCTGTCACTCGCTCTCTTGTGGGACGGGGTCGGTTCTCACAGCTCGTTCCGCTGATTTCTTTGGCTCTAACCAACAGATGTCTTGATATTGTTTAAACTGGCCGGGGTTAAAATGAGACATAATAGGAATCTGATGACAGACGGAGTGCTGTTTGCACAAGTGGACGGCTAGCTAGAGCAAGGACCGACTTTAAAAGGGGGGGGGGGACCTATAATATCATCTCCAGGTGTGTGTTATTATTCTGGGAAGCAGCTTTACGTGATTAACACTTAAAACATTTAATTATTCACTTCATACGGGACCTTCTCCTCAGTTCATCCTCCACCTGAAACAAACAGGTTCGGCTCCTGTCGCTTTAAGGACCCCGTCCCTAAAAGCTGTCTTTAATCTTATTGGCCGACTTTCAGAAGACTGCCAAGGGGCAGCACCTCGGGTCTGCTGGAAAGACTGATGAGCCCCATTGCCTCAAAGTTCAAGTAGCCAACTAGTATATATTAAACAAGAGTTATAAGATGCCTGATAATCGACATCCATGATGTTTACACGTGTCCAACAGGTCGGCCATCTTTCATGTGTCATGTGACATCAACACCACCGTAACAACAATGGCCGACCTGTTGATGATTGCTATGTACAACAAACCGCCGGACGCCGCTCTGGGTCGGTAGGATCCAGGTAGTTGGAGCTCCGCCTCCTCCTCACATTATGTCCTGAACCAGACGTGGTAGAGCTTCAGCTCCTGTAAGAGGCAGTGGGGCTCCCCTCCTCTTCCTCTGTGCTCTTTTATCAAGGGAGGAGCAGGACGAGATCTTCACCCCTGGATGAGGTCGGATATGATTTACAGGTGTGGCAACTCTCTGGTTTCCTCTTTCCTCCTGTAAATCCTGTGAATGTGTTGTAATACAGACATGCAGATCGTAGATCCTCGCATGCCCCCGCAGCCCCCGGCGCTCTTCACACGTCGACGGTGAGCGCCTCAGACACGTTTGCGGACTGGATGTATTTCAGGCCTTCGGGCGGAGGCGCCTGCTATGAATCACTCGCGATCTGCGGCTGACTCACAAAAACATTTGCATGAATGATGGTCAACAGTCGAATCAGACTGCGACCGCGGGGCCAACATGTAATACAACACACACAAACACACACTGAAGCCGCCCCGCTGCCAAATATGTGTTGATGTTCATCGGGCCACTGTTTGGTTGGAGCGGGCCGAGGCCGATCTGAAGACGACAGCTGCAGCTTGATGAACCTTTTGAAGGTGGAAGTTACATCTAAAGCTTTCAGATTATGTCTCATAATCCTGATTACAGTGTGAAGTCTCGTGATCATGAATGAAGATCGGACGTTGACGAGGATTTATTCTTTCTGAAGCTCATATCAACTTTGTTCTGGAGTGAAATCATCACTCAGGGAAAGAAACTGAGTGATGCTGGAGCTTTACGTCCCGAGAGCCAATGAGAGCGCACGACACATCATGACAGGAAACCTGGGGGAGGAGTCACGTGCAGCAGTATGTGCACAGACCGATGTTGTTGCAGTGTTCTTCCCTCCCTGCCTGAGGGGGGCGCTGTTCGCTCTACCTTCTGATTCTGCTGACACCAGCCTCAAACATGAACCTCGTCCTCTGTCCTGACTCCCAACTAGACTCCGGTGTGATGACATCATCGCCCGAGCTTCTCTACGGAGGTCAATCATGTATTTCTACGTCTCGACAGCAGCGATCCTTTTACTGTGGACAGAGAACAGCTCTGGTTCCGCTGCCAAGATCTGACTTCACCATAAGAGAGGAACATCGGTGTTGAAGTGATGGAGGTTGTCGTTGTTCCGTCCAAACCAGAGTTACAGGAACACCTCCGCTCATATTTAGAAGATCACTGACACGTCAACACAAATGTTAATGGGATATATGTGACTGTGATGATCTGTTTCCTCTCTGAAACTAGGTCACAACGTTCTTTTTAGTGATTGTTCTTTATAAAAGGAAGTCAGAAGGACAAAGTTCCAACTTCTTTACTCCAATGATGCTTTATGCAGGTACCCAGCGCAGGTGTCAGTGTAGACAATTAACACTGAGTGTGTGTGTGTGTGTGTGTGTCCTTCAGTTTCAGCCAACAGGTTGGATGCATTTCTTATAGTTTCTTTCATTGTTTGGGACGTCGCTGCACCTTCTTCCTGCAGTGTCGTATCACCGCCATGTTGCATTGTGGTGAGCAGTGATATATTATAAAGTGTCAGTCAGCATCAGCCCTGCTACCAATCTATCTCCCCCCCCTCCTCCCCTCCAAAGGACCATGTAGAAACCCCAACTATTACTCCTCGTCTCATCATCTTGTACCGTCGTTCCTGATCCGGAGAGACGGCGGCCTGCAGACTGTCGATCCCCTGACTTCTCCTCTTGCGTCAGCAGCTTTGTGATTTCCTTTGAAATATCTCAACAACTGTTTGTTGAATTGCCGTGAACTTGAATGTGCACCATCATTGCCCCCCCCAGGAGGAATTATGTAAAACTCTGCAGATGTCCCGGGGACTACCCAGCATTCCAGCTGTCCATGATGAAGTCTAATGAAACCCAAACTTACTAGAAGATGTACAAACATTAGTGAATGATAAAGGAAAATAGTTTTGAGGTTAACTCGGGTCGGGTAAGTGACTGTTACTGCAACTAGCCACCAGGGGGCGATCAAGCTCGATTGGCTTCACTTCTCGTGAGTGTCCATGTTTATATACAGTCTATGTGGTAGAACTGTACCTTGTTTGTTTTTATTAACCAATGAGGTTTAATATTTACTGAGGACCAAGTTGCTCATAGTTTTCTTCGTTCTTTATTGTTCACACCGGCTCCAAATCCTTCATCCACCCTGAAGGTTTTCAGAACAGGTTCCATTGTCTGTGGTTGGTTTTCATCCTTCATGAGCCTCTGGTGAGGTTTTCTTTGGCCGCTCTGAGCCACCGTACAAACAAACGGCATCATCAAAAGTCACAAAGCATTTTGCAAACAAATTGCAAAGAAGAAAAAGATGTAACTGGGGATGGAAGGTGCTGAAGATTAGACGGCTCCAGGCTAAACGATAGCATCATGCTAATCGTCCATTTATTAGCTCCGTTTAGAAGCAGCGCTAAGATGAATGAAAGTCACCGGAGTCATTGTGCTTTACATTCCTACATCGTACGAAAGTAAAACCAGCAGAAGTTTATTTGTTCTGCAGCACCACTGATGACAGAGAAGCTCCACCGTGAGGACAATAGACGGGAATAAAACCTGCAGCTGCTGGCTCACACAAACGTCTTCTTCAAAGTGCAGCGTAGGAACAAATAAACAAGTCTATTGAAAGACAAACCAGTCAGGGATACACATCGTGACACCGCTAAGCGTTGTGACTCCGCACTAATGTGTCGTCTGTCGGCCGACAGAAAACAGCTGCTCTGTGATTCCAACACATCCCTCCCTCCCCCTCCCCCCCTGCAGCCTGCTGTCGGGATGTTTGTGAAGCCAAAGTGTTTCTGCCTGTGTGACTGCAGCACGCACACAAACACTTGAACACACAGGTGTACAGTAAACACACCGCACGCCGCACACAAACAGCTGCAGCAGCTCCTCCTGACCTTTCCAGCGCTTCCCCACGTGGCTGTTTCCAGGCCGGCTGGATGGTTATTAGTTGTGATGCCTGTAGGAAACGGGAAAAAAAAGGGTACATGTCAGAGACCACAACACCAGTGAGGATAATCCTTCATTTAAAACCTCGTGTGCAGGTCGGTTGAAGAGCCGGCGGCGGTCAGACGGAGGAACCGTCAGCACAATACGAGCTTCTAACGGGCCGATGACAGCCGACACCTGCTGGAAGCTCCTGGTTTAAGACGTCTTTCACCTTCGCAGCCAGGAAACACAAGTCACGTGCAAAGCTATGACACTGTCGTAGGTACGGAGGAATGTTCGTCCACTTGGCAGCCGAGAGCAGCAGGAATAATTTCACAAAAAAAAAAACCTTCATTGTCCTCGGTGCTCATTGGCTGCTTCAGTCACCGGCTCCCGTTGGATTTTCCCATGCCCTGCTATCTTTTCTAAAGTCTTAATCTTTTCATTCTGTCAGGCCGGCTCTCGGCAGCCTCCGCGCTATTTCCAAAGGTCCGGGCTTCATGCTAATTGTCCCTCAATGGCGCGGTTACCTCCCACCTACATAATGCACCTTGTTTCCTCCGCTCGGCCTCGGCCGCCGCGCCGCTCGTAGCTCATTCAAATTCAGTAGGGAGGAGAAAAAAGAAGCAAACGCCTCAGGCGATGGCGAAGCTACTCAAAATAGAAAAAGAAATGAAAATGATTTGCTTCCCCCTTTCGTTTTCTGTGGGTGGGCCGACCGGGTTGGGGGCGGGGGGGTGATGGAAGGATGAGTTGCATGTGATTGCTGTTGTGTTAGACGAAATGTTTCTCAACTAGCAGCTGTCAACATTCATCACGCTGTCACATGCAGCAGCTACTGTATCCTAACGAAGGCAAAGAGGGATGAAGGTTATAAAAATCATGGAGGACGTGAATGCGTCGCCCGTCCTGCGGGTTAAACGGGGATTTCCTTCGTGAAAGGTGCACATAAGTTGTGCTAATTGCGTCCACGTAGACCCCAAATCGGCTGTTTTTTCTTTTCAGCGTACAGATTTGAACCAGTCAGGACCAGGACGACAGCAACGCTCCATTTAACATCCATTCAAGTGCACGGAGGCTTTGATCTTCCCTGCGAGGCAGCAGTGGGGGAACGCAGGGGCAGGAAAATAAGGAGGGAAAAAAAAGTAAAAAACATCATCAACAATTCAAATGCATCCAATTATTGTACCATAAATAAAAAGCCTAATTAGCATAAATTGCTTCCACATTGTTGCTATTTTTACTCCATTTCTTCCTCCCCTGTTTGGAGTGTTTTCTTGTGTATCATGTGCCGACTGCAGCAGAGGAGTTATGATGGAGATGCTTAATTTCAGAGTTAAATTGCTGCTGTGCTAATTAAAACTTCGGGGATAAATATTTTGCCTTTTTGCACCGGATCCGGCGTCCTGATATCATCACGGCATGACCGGGATCCATATTGAACAAACACCGACCGGATGAGTTCATAGTAAGAAAAGTCATCGCTTAGAATAACTCAAAGATGTCAAAACACGACAAAGATAACAGACTCACCTGCACGAGGCGTCACAGCTCCGAGTGAACAACCTCGTCAGGTGGGGGCCGAGTGACGGTGAGAGGCAGCAATGCGCTGATATCAAGCAAGAAGAAGAGGAAGAGGTGGTTCTTCGATTTGGGCCTGCCAACCCATAATGCATTGCTGCAGCGTTACACAGAGAACCAGAGAACCTTTCAGCGGGTCGCTTCCGGTTCGGGGTCGTTTCTCCCCGGACGTCGTCTGACGAGTTCCTCCTGTGTGATTCTGTAAACAGGAGAAATCAGAACTCAACAAGTAATACTGGACTTTACCCACCTCGTCCTCATCCCGGGAATGTTAATTAAAACCTTAAAGTAAAACCCTGATTTCATGATGAGCATTTTAATTCAATTATCATGATCAGTTCAGCAGCTTCTGTATTCGTGGGTCAACTTCATTCTTCAGTCTTTGAACAGATCCTTTATTCTGAAGCACGTACAGTTTATTTTATATCCACATTAACAGAACCAGTTCACCTCCGACGACTCGATCTGCGACGTCAGCGTTTATTTTAGCCTCCAACAGTTTCCGCTGGCTCGTGTCGTCTGTTCCAGCGAAGCTCGATTGGTTTGGATTGTTTGGACGTGTTCAAGGCCTCTAGTCCCGCATTAGTTTCACATATCCGCCTGAAAGGTTTGGACCTCCCAGTCCAGCGCCGGCGCTCATGAACGGCGCCGCCTCTCTGGTCTGAATCATGAAGTCACCCGGAGCGTTCGGTTCTTCTTCATCAGTCCTCGTTAACATTCGATCAACATCTCTGTGCAGATAATCTGCCGGGAATCGGACCTGCGCTGCTCAGTTGTACCTCCGTCAGTGCTGGTAGTCTGGCGTGAACATGACACATGTAAACTAGCTCTCTTTGATTGCGGGCCGGCCTCGCTCGCCCGCCCGGTCGACGCTCCATCTCCTCCCCCACACTTCAACCACGTCAGCTCCAGAGATTCAGCCGGCCATCTGACATTAAGACATCTTTTGTTCTCTTGTGGTTTTTTCCCTTTTAGCTTTTATTACACGCTCCGATTCATCTAATTCCAATTTATTATTGTTAGTCTCAGGCGTGGAAGGTTACAATAATAAGCCGTAACTTCTCTTGACTTCAGTGTTTTACTTGGTCAGCGTTGATGTCATCGGGGTATTAATGTGCCAGAAATGACTTAATTGTAATTTCCCCTCCGAGTTGCGGGGGCGGAGCAGACTGATCTCCACCGAGGGTCCCTGCAGGTCAGAGCGTCAACCTTGTTTTTGGGTGGCGTCTGTTTATGTGGTCACAAACAAAAAGGAAGAATTTAAGATGTTCTGTGAGCTGGTTTGGTTTCCTCCAGATCCAGTTCGACCCTTTGATCTGTCAGGCTGTCACAGAATCTGGAGCTTCTCAAACAAAGTAGTAAAAGACAGGAATAAAGTAAAACTATTTATCAAAGTAGTTTTATGAATCCGCCCGTCCACGTATCTGGCAAACATGGTGGTGGTAGCAGGCTGAGTGAGGTAACCCGGAGGTCGTCTCCACGGCTACATCCAGGCCCTGCTCCGGACCTGACGGCGTTCCCAGGCCTGATGAGATATATAATCCCTCCAGCGTGCCTCCTACCAGTTGGACGAACCAACTTTGTAAACAGTTTGATTAAAGGGAATTCTCAGTGTGGACGTCATGACAGAGGCGAGGATGAGGTTTGACAGAGGCAGCTAGGAAAAGAAAAAGAGAGGCGATCTCTTCACCTGCCTGACGACAGTCAGTGTTATAATAAGCAATGTTACAAGTAGTGCGGTACTCTCCCGGCCAACAGGATTAAACTGGCCGCCGCCTCGTGTGCCAGGAGAGGCAAAGCTCCGTAATGTTGCTTTCTCTTCGTCTTCAGACCGATGGCGGAGGGTCCTCCACGTCCAGGCGGTGGAGTCAACGTGGAGGACAGTCGTGTCGGGGACTCGGAATCCGTGACCGCCTCTCCGTGCTGATCGATCAAAGAAAACCAAACACAGTAGAGAGAAAGATTCTCAGCACTCAGCAGATGCCGAAGGTTCAGGCTGCTTTTCAACAAGAAATAAAAAAAACGTCTCCTATCGTGCCTGACCCGCCGCTGAACCTCTTCGCTTCGGCCTCGCAGTCACTGCCAATGTAAGCAGATGCCTCTTCAGGGTTGGCTTTCGCTCTCTTATTTATGTATGGGATGATAATGCTGTCCTACATGTGATACTTCAAGAGAGGGAAGAGTCAATAACCAATGGAATTCATGCTAAACAAGCACTCGTCTTCCCCGCGAGTACCACCCAGGCGCTGCACAGATGCACTCGCCTCTGCGGAGCGTCGGCTCGCAGCCCACACAGTTTGCAACAACAGCGTTAGCTCGATTACTGCAGGTCCGGTCGGACGGAGCCGTTAGATCTCCAGCTGGGGAAGCTCACCCGTCTTAACTCCGAGAGGATTTGGGGGAAAGATCTATGAAAGGACATCGCTGCCTCGCTCCGTCAGGTTTTTACAGCGTGAAAGGAGATACCGGCGTCCTGCAGCTGGAGACTTTTAATAAAGATAAATCAGGTTTGAACAAAAGAAGGTTAAATAAAGAAGAACACTTACACAGATTCATACGGGAGGTACGTGAGAAAATTGGGGGGGGGGCTGCACATCTGTTTTGTCCATTCTGGTCCACCGTAGAAACGACCTGTGTGACCTCAGCACACATGGCGTTCGAACACAGGCGCCAACAAAGGTACACCGGACTGCTCCTCGATACCTGAGGTCAAAGGTCAAACCTCCCATCACACCCTCAGCTCCTCAACACCTTGCACCCCCCCAACGTATACGTAGGCGTCAGGAGTCGCTCATGTCGTGTATCACCGGTCATCTTTGGACGGAGACTCTAAAACACCTCCTCCGGTTCCACCTTGATCTTCTATCTCCTCCATCCTTTTATTAAAAACACTTTTTATTGAGTTACATAGTAAAAAGCAGCTGGTGGAATCTCTGGACGAAGAAAAGAAGGTTAAGTATGATTCCTGAGAGTCCCAACAGGAGCAGGTGTGCTACCATAACAGTAATAAATCACATCACTGGGGGGTTGGGGAGGGTCGAACCTGCTGCACCGGCCTGAAGTCTATAAACCGAAGCCGTTAGCCAACCGAGCCGTTAGCCAACCGTAATTTCCAGCTCCGGTTTCTATTAACGTTTTTAAAAACAAGATGCGGCACGTTTTTCCTTTTTTTTTTTTTTCGCAGCAGCTGAATGATGTGATTCTAACATGTGCAGGAGAATCCAGCCACAAAATAATTGCATCAAAAAATGTATGTCAAGTAGGCCCATAAGTAACCTGAGAGCGGAGCGGCTGAGAGTTCACCGGGGCGGCTCGGAGGAGGATTTGCCGGAATATTTCCAGGCGATTAAATTCAGTGGTGAGAGTCTTGTGAAGACCCTCCAAACTCTGCACCTGGTCCGTATTCCATCTTCACAATCTGCTTTCTTTGGACACCGAGTCTTCCGCCGATTTGATTACAGCTCTTTGAGATCTGAAATACATGCTGGTACTTTAAGAGAGGGAGAAGTGTCTTTGGGGATGGTGGAGGTGAGGCTGCAGCCCCGAGTCCAGTTGGAAAAGAGATTTATTGAGACTTGGCAGCGCTTTACGGACTGTCAAAGACTTCTAATAGCTCGCAATGAGACAGAAAGCCACACAGTCCGTATAGAAACAATTATGGGATCTATTAATGGTTCTTTTTTTTCGTACCCACCACTTGAGAACGTCAATCTTGGATTCTGTTCAGGTATTTTTATTCGCAGGTTCAAAGGAACTTGTTTCCTCGCGTGGTTCCTCGTTTTTGCTGAGCAGCGTCGGCGCACATCAGGTGGAGGGCTGAGCACACGGAGGAGGTGGAGGGCTGAGCACACTGAGGAGGTGGAGGGCTCCAGGTGGAGGGCTCCAGGTGGAGGGCTCCAGGTGGAGGGCTGAGCACAGGGAGGAGGTGGAGGGCTGAGCACAGGGAGGAGGTGGAGGGCTCCAGGTGGAGGGCTCCAGGTGGAGGTCTCCAGGTGGAGGGATCCTTCCTACACTTACTGTGACGGCACACCTGAGGGCTCCACTTGCCCTTTAGACTGTCCGGAGCAGCTCAGATCTACAACTGCTGCTACTGCAATTAATGATAATAATAAATAATATTAAAATGAAGTTTACACAGTGAGACAGAACACAAGCTGTCAGCCAGAAAACTAAGAACAATAAATAAATAACGTTCCATAGAATGATTGAACATGAAACTGGACGGTTGAATGTGAACAGACGTCCCATCAACCTGGACTGTTTGTCCTTTGTTTGCTTTGTGTGGAGCTTCGATGTGCCGATGACTTCTGGAGCTCTGGTCCTGAAGGATGTGGCGGTCGTCGCTGCAGAAACACTCTCATCTTCTGTTAAAGACAGTTAAAGATCGACCGCGGCTGCGATCCAAGAAGATGCGGTCCAGTAATTTAAAATACACCGGCTGACACTTTGGCCCCGGAGATGATTTACAGTGTCCCGGCGGTTTTCGCCAACTCCACAGTCCTTGGCGGCGGAGACAAAAAGGAGTCTGTGCCGAGCGCTCGCTCGGCTGGACGGGACGTGAAAGAGGCTGAAAAGGAGTGAAAGGCTGCAGCCTGAATCTGTAATCCCACTCCGTGCAGCTCATTGATGAGGTGCAGCAATGAAACGCTTCCTTTATGGCGTGTCTGACAGCGCTGCCTGTTTGTGATCCGTCCAGGGACAGAAGGTTTCCCGATTGAGAAACTTTCCGATCCCAATTATAGACTCAAGTGACTCCAGGGATGCAGAACCTTTCTGGTCGACGACCTCTGGACCCGGTCGGAGTCGGAGCGACTCAACATTGTTTTTATTGACTCGAGGAGCCACTTTGTTAGCTTTGTCCAAGCGAGAGCCCTCTTCCCTAATCTGGTGAGAGGCACTCTACCAAGAACGCTGTGTGTGTGTGTGTGTGTGTGTGTGTGTGTGTGTGTGTGTGTGTGTGTGTGTGTGTGTGTGTGTGTGTGTGTGTGTGTGTGTGTGTGTGTGTGTGTGTGCGTGTGCAGGTCATTAGAGAGCGTTCTGGGTTTTCCTGGCACACAATGGCAGGAAGTGCTGCCCCACTATAAATGGAAGCTGAAGCAGTCCGTCAGCGAGGCCGTCCCGCCGCCGGCCGGGAGGATTTATGAACCTCCAGACTAACAAAACGGAACGAGCAAGATGGCGACGATCAAAAAAAACACGCGGTTTGTTGCCGTCATCTTTTTTTTTTCTTCTTCTGTGGATTCTGGAAGTTTATTGTCGAATCAATCAGGACAGATGTAAGGTGGGTTCAGCAGCTCCTCAGATCAGCATCACTGACGGGCTTTGGGAGCTGGAAACACAGAACCCGGGACGATTAAGTCATTTCTTGTAAACCATGTGGAAGTCTGTGTAAAATCACTTTTTCTGTCATGTTGCATTCAGGCCAAGTTCACTCAGGCGGCCCAGAAAAGGGGGAATTCCAATTTGTTGCCTACGAGGAATTAATTGTTCCACTTAGCTTCTGGAAGTGGCACCAGCCAGCACCCAAACCCCCCAAAAGAGTTTGACTAGCAGCTGACAGCATCGACTCAGGTGGAGTCTTTTCTTCTTGTACTGCGTTAGTAGCATGTGGTTGCTAACCGTTAGCATTGTAGGTGTAACTTCAGGTTAATGATCACGTATGTTTCATGTCAAAACTTTGCACGATCAGTTTTGATTTGTGCATGAAAGTCCGTTTAGAGTTTCAGTTTCGGGGTGAATCGTGATCCTGCAGCAGATCTCCAGGAGAGCCGCACGGCATCCTGAAGTCCGCCAGCTGTGCACAAGTGAATTAAGATGTTGGCATGACAGATAAGGTCGAGAGTAAATAGAAGGACACATGGTTCTTTAACTCGCAGATGGATATTCAAGCATCCATACATTACGTTTGGAATGTGCACCGCTGCTTTCTTTGCTGATTTTAAAGCGGGGCTCTTTGAATATGCATCGACCCCTCGGGCGGCGATCTGCAGATCCGTATCGTCTTGGCCGTCACTCAGAGGCTCGTATCTGCTGACTGGTGGGAGTTTGGAGCGCCTGTCTGCACTGAGCGGCTCCGGCTGCCGCTGCCAAGAGCTGGCCGGGGTTAGTGGGTCAGCGTGCCGAGCAGCCGCTCAGCTGGCATGTCAGTCTGCTCCGGGACAATCCCAACACTCCGAAAATGATTTATTAATAATTAAGGTCCCTCTGCGGAGCGAACGACTCCGCCAAGGCCGCTGTGAAATAGGGCCCAGACATTTAGTGGCGGCCGATGCAACAAAATAAACCCCCGAACACGACAAACAAACACAAACAGCGTCGCATGAAGCTTCTGTCGTTAAATCACTTCCTCTCCCGGTTTTATTTGTGTTCCCTTCATTATCTATCAAAGCACAACAGGCAGGTTGAAGTCAAACTGTTTGTTCCACCCGTGCAGGGTTATTGTCTGGAGAGGGGGGGGTATTGGTGATGTCATAGCTGGCATCACTGGGCCGTACCAAGTGGAGGGTTTTACCTGTTTTGTGTTTCTTCTTGAGCTCCACATGTCGAGGAAACACACTTTAAATGAAATCATCAACTTCAGTAACCTGATACATCTGCAGAGTCGGCCTGAGGCGATGAACAACCCCTCCGACCCGGGAGAACTACCAGTTACGTCTCAATGCTCTCAGGGTTGATCAGCGTGGCTGCAGGGGGGCGTGGCTGCAGGGGCGTGGCTACAGGGGGCGTGTCCAGCAGTCAAAACTTATTTAACATGTGAG